>OMNV01010027.1:0-16551 GCA_900303265.1 Brotula barbata | reverse complement strand
GCTGCAACGTGGACGTTAAACTTAGGAGCAGAACGTTCAAACTATTCTCAAGAGCTTGAACTCAAACATTCAATGTAACAGCAGGAAGTAACGCCGACGTCACTCCCGCCCCTTCTCCCCACATAAACAAGGACCCCCGAGACCCCGCGCAATTAAAGCGCAGCTGGCAAAACGGGCTGCGACTCGCTGCGCCGTGATTCGGTTTGGACCGAAATGGGGCAGACGTCACACGTGTCACGGAGCCGCAGCCCGACCTTCAAACCGCATTAGGTCACTTAAAGGAGGAAATTGAATCTGCGGCATACGGCGGGGGAGGGGGCCATATAATTGAATGTGCTTTCCTTCAGCACGCTCAGCGCGCTTCGATGCAGACGCACCGAGAGAACATCCAGCTTTTAATGTGGCGCTTATTGTTTGGTACAAGTCACACATATGATCTCCAGGACAACGGGGACAATATGGAGACAAGGTTCACACGAACGACGTTTAGGGAAATTAAAAAATGAAGCTCCAGCTGAGGTTCTCTGATAAGTGAGAGTTGAAGACGTTTTGTCCTCAGCTGGGTTCCTTTACACGTTCACTCCTACTGGTCCACGTTGAGTTTCAAACTGCCACTGGAGTTACTGAACTTGTCAGCAACGGTTCACGTTCCTCACGTTTCCTGTTAAATTCCAGTGAAAAGCTTCAAAAGTTTCAACCCGACAGATCCAGAATAAATAGAAATTTTAGGAGTGTAAGTGTAAAAAAGATCCAGTTACTACAGTGGATTTCTTACTTGGTACACTGGATTATATGTCAAGTTTCTTTGGTTGGACTTCTTCCTGTTTGTGACTGTAAATAAAAGTAAACTCTACATAGAGGACTCTGACAGTCCAACTCACTGATGGAGTCCTCCAGAGTTTAAAACTGAAGATCTGATCCATGTTTATCTTTAAGGACAGGACAGGATTATAATCCAGTTAATCTGAACACCAGCGCAACACTGAGAGCAACAGGAATACTTCAAGTACAACTATTATCCAAATAATACTTTTGATGCCTGAGTAGAAGTAATTTAGCTGATGTTAATTTGACTTGGGCACATTTTCTGGTGCGTCTCTTTTAGAGGAGATAAGAGTGTCATCAAACGCTGCAGATTAGCCGGCTTTGATTTTTACAGCTTTGACAGAGAAGCATCGATTCAATAAAAGAGGAACAAACATCTGTGGCAGAGTGTAAATTATAACAGCTATTTGTTATTCAATTACGCAGTTTTTCCACCACACGAGCCCTCGGAAGTCGATGCCCGATCGATCAGGTTTTACTGATAGCCGATCGGTCAGCAGCGAGGGAGCGGACGCAACAGTTGCCATGTTACCGATCGATGAAACGGCTCTAATTTTAGCATTGTTTTTTTGGGTTTGGTCGGGGGAGGCCTGCCGAGACAGAAACATGATATTTTAATCGACGCGATACAAACTATAGCGTTTTTAAAATCAATGTTTAGAAAGACACAACCGAGCCAAACGGTCTGCTGTCGTGCTCCAATCCAGAAAATCAGCTTTTTATAGGCCGGAGGGCTGGCAGGCATCGATTTAAAAGAAAGAAGTTTATCCACAGAAAAACAGCTGCACTCCACCGTCGTCCAAAGGAGAACAATAAGAATTCCTCTTTACCGAGTAAAACACTGCAGCTACAGTCCACGATGCAAATATGTAGACACGGAGGAAGGTATCGATTTAAAAAGTGTTTCCTCTGTTGACGTCTAGACGACTGTACACGTAGATGGACGCGTGTGAGCGGGACATTCAAAATGCCTTCTAAGGAGGCGCTCTGAATGATTGGCATCTGGATCTGACAACCTCCATCTCACTCACACTGGGTGAAAATATCATTTGGCAGCAAGTCTCACCGCTACAGACTCAACAAGATCCTGACGGGAGGACACCATAAACCAAACCAAGACCACGGATCCAGACCTTTCATCCCCCTCAGCCGTTTGAAAAATGTCTCTCCTTTCTGAGACCCACTCAGATGAAAACGCTACGATCGTTCCCACTCTACAGGACTGTTCAGTCTCACAGAGGTTTGACACTGTGCGGGTTTACTGTCAAACAAGATGAACTGGAGAAGGATTCTACAGAGAGAACCACTGTCCCACGCCACAGCGACTCTGCCACTTCAACAGGGCGCCATAATGAAGTCTGAGGCGCTGCGGGTCCGGGCAGCGAGCAGCGTATCGACCTCCTCGTCACCGTCTCTCCCTCGCCATCTGTCCACCTGGAACCAAACCTACGCTGATACCTGGAGAGGAGAAGCTTCTCATTTCAAACCGTGACTCATCCAGACCGAACCAGACTGCAGCCATAAACTGACGTGTACAACAAGAAACACCTGGACTGCTGCTGTCCATTCATTAGGGCAGATGTTTGATATTGGTGAGTGTGTTCATGTTTAACGGGGGGAAGATGAGGTTAGAAGTGACAGAATGAGAGCAGCGAGAAGAAATATTCCAGTGAAGTTTGTGGTGTTCGTGAGGCTGCGTGGCCTAAATATTTCAGCTTTTACGTACAGCGAACAGACCACAGACCATAATAATCCCTGCAGGTGTGCCACAGGAGAGGAAAACAATGATTTCACTGCTGAAACCTGTGACATCACCTGGACAGTAATCCGGTCAAATGTGCAGCGTGCACCAAAGAGAACACATGATACTGAAACACAGGAAGAGGAACACAAAAAATCCAAAGGTCAAAGGTGCAAACCATCGATTTAGTAGTTACAATTCAATCTCATTTCACATTTGACTAAAAATCATTACCGGTACATGCAAAACAAGAAAAAAATCTCAAAGGGCTTCAGAAGCTGACATAACTGAACAGAGCTCTCTACGAGGACAGGAAACACCCCAAAATAGGACTTGTTATCTACAACTCCTTCAATCTCATTCAACTGTGGAGATTTCTTTTCTACTTTCAGTTCACAGACACGCCTTGAAAACACGTCTTCAACCAAACACCAAAACTAAGATCCAAATCCACAACTTGGATGGCCCACCTGTCCACAGAACTTCATACAAATCTGTTCTCCTGCTAGCAGCACACACACGGTGGTAAGAAAACACAGCGTCTGATAGATCTCTGAGGAAACCCTGCGGCAGCACTTCGTACCCGGATGAGAGCACGCACGTTACACGCCGACACGTGAGGCGAGCGCCACAAACGGGCCAATCCTCCGGAAACGGCCGTGATCCCGCAGCCGTTCAAAGACGCCGTGTTTTCACCGTATCAGACTCTTAGACTGCTCCTTCTGCTTTAACCCTTTCAGTTCCATCTCCAGCACTCATTACGCTGTCTTATAAACCAGGGGACCCCGAGGTGGTCCTTGGAGGTCTCCTAGGTCGTCAGCGTACAATTTTCTTTTTCCTTTTCTAACCTTTTATGAACTAAGAGGTACTTCCTGTTGAAGAGGCCTAGAATTCAAATTTCCTAAGCTGTATAACAGAATTGAAAGGGGAGAGGCCTCGTCTTCGTTTGGATGAACCAAACTGGGAGAAAGCACTGACCTGAACTCTGCTGCTGAACCATCTCCGTCAGGTCCTGCAGGTGGACCAGCAGCAGCAGCGATCCGGCTCCCAGCAGCAGGAGGAACCACAGCCAGCTGTAGAGCGAGCAGGGCAGCTTCATGGCGAAGTTCATCCGTTCCCCACCTTAATTTGGGATAAACAAAGACGTGAATAAAGCTTAAAAGCGAGAATTATACGTAAAGGGAATTTTTAACAGAGAAATAAACAAATGACATTCTTTAACATCATTTATTCTAATCCATCCATTCGGGCTGCTTGTCCTGTGTTAACACTAGATGGTAACAGAGACTAAGGACGGTCCAGCCTTCAAACCAAAAGACTCACTACCACTGGATCTGGATCGTTAGGATCCAGATGTGGGAGTCAGGAATGTTCAAACGTTCCTTAAACTAATAAAGACGGAGAAATCACTCTGGTATCTGTGGGGAAGTTTTCCCATCAGTCTTCTGCGGCCGTAGTCCTACTTGTATTGAACGCATAACGTACTTTGTTTGCTCTAATTCTACTCCTTCACACCTTCTTATTGTTCCGCCCGACGACTGCAGTTTTAATGGCTACTCTTAAACTCTTTCTGAGTTATCTGGCACTTATTGTGTCCATATTAATCTATACGATGACAAAAAGACTCTAATAAGGACACAGTGTGTCAGACAGGAATCTCCCAGCACATTTATCAATACAAAGATGGAAATGAATGAATGAATGAATGTGTTCACTGTTTCCTCCACAGTGTGATAAATCCTAAAGGTTGTTATAGTGACCCAAAAACATGACGGAGGGGAGCTTGGGAGGCTGTGACTTAATGACTCTTTCAAGATGATGTCACCTTTAGGATGAAAAAGACACGCATCACAACACATGATTTACACCGTCTACACACACCACCACCACTCATCGTCTGAGAGAGGAGAGAGAGGAGGAGATGGAGATGATTCTGTTCATGTCCAGACACTCGCTGACTGTCTGCTGCTGATGTGTCTCCTACGTTCTCCTCACTCAGATTTCAGGGATGATGACTGAATATTTCTCCTCATACAGAGGACAAAAATATCTTTTCACTGGAAGGACTGTTCAGGGTTTCATACTGAAGCGTAAACATGGCAGGGTGAAGATAACAGCAGATATCAGGGCGTCGTCCTTCCTACACTCCATAAGTTGGATCCTCATCTATGTGCTGCTCTTTACTGTGACCTGGTTTACCTGCAGCGATTGTTTATGTTCATGTCGGCAGCGGATCAGGGGAGTCCGGGTATTATGACCGGGCCGATCACGCTCGACGAGACTAATGGAGACCGGAGACGCCGAGTCAAACCGCAGGCCGTGATTTATGACAATCGCAACAAAGCAGAGCCGCGGGGAGAGCGAGGCCGGCGTGCCGAATACCGAAGGTTAAGAGAGCGTAAAGGAAGATGGAGCTGAGGCTAACGAAACCGCAGCGTATACGCTTTGAGTATATACACAGAACCAGCGCTGCGTGTGCACGTGTGTTTACTCCATAGAGTGTCCTGCTCCCCGGAGGCCTCGCAGGAACATCTGTTTCTCTGAACTGCAGCCAAACAGCTTCTCTCAGCAGCTGTGATTTGTTATGGAAACAGGCAACGCAGGTTCATGCAGGCTGCCACTCAGCAACCTGCAACGCCTCATCCCTGCACGGACCGTGAGGACGTTCATCGGTGAACGAGCGGCTCAGAGAAGGACAGTCCGCTCTTCACCGTCTGTTCCACAGAACTCACCAAATACACAGCAATACTGTCATTCATTTACAGATCTTCAGGATCACTGGATGACGGTCTGGGAAAACTTCAACAGTCCGACACTTTGAATCTATACAACTAATTCACAAGATGTTTATTGTTGTATGAAAAATAACCTCTTATCAAAGGCAGAGATTCAACGTTTCAAGGCCACGAGTCAAAAAGGCACCAAAGATCTTAATCAGCCTAAGCTCCAACAAGCGATTCAGGCTCAGCTTTTAGTCTGACTGAGGCCGTAAATGAATGAATGAAATGTGTAAAGACAGAAATCAAAAATCTCCTCTAATCGCAGTTTTCACCAAAATGACGGCACTCTCTGATACTTTATGTTGGATGTCGAGGTCCAGCAGAGATCTTCAAGGGACCTACAGTACAAACACTTAGTTGTTTATTTTCAGGCTAATGCTCTCTGACCACCTGCAGAGACAAAGACGGGCTGAGATCTGATGCAAAAGGCCGGCAATCTACGGGCGCTACACGAGCTGATGAAGAGCTCAGGACGGAAACACAAGATAATAACAACAAGTTAGTGTCATTCTCACACAAAAAACAACAACATTCACCTACAATGAACAGGTCCAGACATGTTCTCCCAGAGCTGTTCAGCAGCATTCTGGGAAATCAGAGACAGATGTAAAAATAGAGGAAGCAGGTTAGGGCAGATGGAGCTCATCACAGCCGCCGTCATGCCCACTCCTGGGACAGCGTGATCTGTGCATTTTATTTACAGTGGATTCTTTTTAGCTCTTTCCTTTTCTTGTTGTCCACTTCCTTCTTATTTGTTTTGCTTTAGATCCGATGACTTTGTGTCACATTAAAAAACATTTTCATTCACATCCAATGAAAATAAAGAACAACAGTCGATACAAACTGAGGTGGGTCGACAAGAGCTCCTCAGTAAACCAACATCAGGATTCAATTACTATATGAACCTTTAAACTCTTCATCTGGCCTCTGTCACACAGAAACACTACACCCCATCTCACACACACACACACACACACACACACACACACTAATGAAAAGAACCACACTTCAGGATTCTCACCCGTGATGTCAAATAAGCTACAAAGGGCAGTCAGTTATTTATGGGGCAGGATGCATCAATAATACATGACAAAGACACCCTGCCTCTGAAAAAGAACTCTGCTCTGGTTTTGTGTCCCTTTTTGTCTCTCCATTCTGATCGTCGCTGTCTTTCTCTGACCTTTGCTGTCACCGAGCCTCTTGTACCGCGTCCTCCCTCGGGTTGGGCTGACGCAGATAGGCCCGGTACCGACGGATGTTTGTAATGGCTTCCTCCCATCTCCAAGAAACAAGACTCCAGGGAGCAACCATGCATCTTTTAGTGTTATGCTAATGGATGCCAAGCTTCCACGCAGAGCGTTTAAAACAAACCCCCGCTCCACGTGCTCTCTCTCCGCTCATCCACACCGAGACGTGCTGTTAAATATTGTTATTCGAGTCAGATCTCTAAATGAAAGCCCAGCTGGGGAGAGTCGGCTCTCCGTATCCTCTCATTAACAAGCTGGTCCGAAAGGTCGGCACGTGTCAGCCGGACTCCACACGGGGAGGTGATCGAGGCCTAATCAGTGGGTTTCTATTTGTGTCATGGAAAAATGAAGGGATTAAATTTGATATGGTTAAGAGTTAATATGGCTAAAGGCTAAAGAGGATCACAGACATGAATAATCAGATTAAAGATGATGTCGCTCATTCTGTTTATGCTTCTGTGATCTCCATTTCCTGTTTGACTCGGCTTTTACAACACCACTAAAACAGGGAGACGTTCTACAAGGGCAGGAGGACGGAAGGCATTTCAATCGCAATAAGGCGTCGATGTAATATGCATGTCGCAGAGGGCCGCAATCAAAATAATGGAAGTTATAAGAGTCAGTGAGGATCACCAAACGCTGAGGGCAGAGCACGAGACGGCAGTCACGTGACAAACGTCACCTTCTCTTCACGTGAACGGTCAAAAGCAACGATCTGCCATCTCTGTGTACGCAACGAGGACGGCCGCTACGGTCTGGGAGACAAACGACGCAGCTCGTCTCGACTTGTTGTGTAAAGTTTTGGACCATCTCCTGTCTGAATTTATGCCCGATGTATTAACAGACGACTTTATGTGGTTTCTATTTTATTCATATTATATGTAGTCATTCTCCACACGGTGCAGTCAGATCTTTACGTTCTGGAGATCTTCCTCTCCGTCATCCTCCACCCTGGGCCCCCTTTGCCTCCTCTGTGTAACTGAAGTGTCCTGTCTCTGACGGGGGTCCCTCCACCTCCCTCTCCGTTCAGATATTTAACACCGCCCTGCACCGATGTCTCTGTTGTTTTCGGCATTTTGTAATTTTCTCTTCAAGATTGTAGACGACAGCTTGTTGGCAGCAACGTCACTATGACCAACATACTTTTAGTGATGGCTGCAACATATTCTACGGTTTGACCTCTTCATGGCCTGACGTCACGTAAAGCTCATACCGATGAAGTTTCAAAGCCGCAGCTGCATCCTTTGAACAGGTTTATTCATTTGTAGAATTATGGGATAGAAACGCTCCGGTACTACCAGTCTACGCGTGGGGACCTCCAAAACTCTCCGTGGGCCCTGAAGTAGTCTTAGGTCTTAGGTCTTCAGGCCCGGCATTGACAAATCCAACCATTTTGTGCGTGTTTCCACTTGACAACGTCTTCAAACCCAATGATAGAGTTTTGTTGGATTCCCTGCTTATGAAGACATCTTTGGTACTTTTAGGCAGGAAAAACGCTGAAGTGCTCAACTGGAACGTGAAATTGCCTCTGGACCTTCCCAAGATGGGTCCTTCTAATAAAGAGACGCACTTCACGGTGCTTTACAATTGAAAAGGGGAAATTGTGGCTTTCATTCAATGACAGTTAAGCCACAAAGACTCAGATACAAAGAGAGAAAATGGCCCCTATTCACTCAAACTGTAATATAGTGGAGACCAACTCACGAAGGGGATGAAGTTTTTGTTGAACTCATTTGGCTCCTATTCTTCAGAGTTCAAGGAGGAGGCCGAGGGCAGCCTCTTTAACGCCAACACTCTGGAGAAATGTCCATGCCAAGAAAAGCAGCGTCCATGGTGGAAAATTAGCAAGAGCTCGGAGACAAAAATGTCCCAGGATGTCCCTGAAATGGAGGTGACCCTGACTAGGAAGTGCTACCGTAGAATTGATTAGCTCATAGCACACATCCACGAGGTTTGGCACGATTAGATGTGCAAGATACAATTTTCCTCTAAGGCTAATTGCTGACTGAGTTTCAGGTCAGTCGGTGTTCATTCGTTGCCTGAAATGAGAGTCATTTACATCAGCTGTTGAATTAGCTTTTCATCCTCACTAATCTCTCCCTTTAATCTCACAAAGTACGAGTCGAGTACGAGTCGCCCTGATGGAGCGCCTCTGTTGTCCTGAGAGAAATGGACTTTCTGGGTCAGCAAGAGAGAAAAATGCTACGCAAGATACCGTCAGACAGCTTACAGCCATCAAAGTACACCGGGAGGGACGGCTGACCTATCTCTGATGATATCTCTGATGATATCTCTGATATCTCTGATATCTCTTACTGATGCTGTCTTCGTGTGTGGGACAAACTGTCAACACGTTTCAATAAAATGTCATCCAAGAGCCTCAGCACGACTACCACTACGCCTCTCTGACACCACGACCGTCTGTGGAGACGTCACAAAGGGATGTGACATCACTACCCGGTACCGTCCAAACCGGTGGACCGCGGTCTGCGTGGCCAGGTGGACCGCGGTCTGCGTGGCCAGGTGGACCGTGGGTATCTTGTACCTGGTTTGCTGCTGAAACCAAGTTTCCAGTTTGAAATTTTTCAAAAACCAGAATACTACCAAAAGGGAGAATAACTGGATTACTGACAGTCAACAAACACTGGACGTTATCAGCCTCACACACCGGAGGACTTACACACCGGAGGACTCACACACCGGAGGACTCACACACCGGAGGACTCACACACCGGAGGACTCACACACCGGAGGACTCACACACCGGAGGACTCACACACCGGAGGACTCACACACCGGAGGACTCACACACCGGAGGACTCACACACCGGAGGACTTACACACCGGAGGACTTACACACCGGAGGACTTACAGGGCTCTTAGACTGAAAGGTACTATTTCAGGCATAATCAGGCATTTTTCCACTAATAACACACAAGATTGACATGTGTAACATTATTAGTGTCCCATTATTGTGATATGAAAGGTTGTTGTTCCAATTGGATTCAATGGGTTTGTTTCCTGTCCGCCCTCCCTCTGCTGTTCTAACCTCACACAGCATGTCTATGCCGTTAAAACGCCAATCAGCGTCCAGTCTTTAACCCTAAAAATGCCACTAACAGGCAAACATTGTCAATCCGTTGGTGAGTGAGCGAGTCAACCAGGCACCTGGTGTGTTGAACCTGAACGTCTCTGACCTCTGACCTCTGGTGGACGACTGGAAAGTAAAGTGAGTCAAAAGTAAAGGTGACTTCTGGAAACACAGCGTCTGACGTACACGGGCAACCTATAAAAACAATGAACGGTCATTAGAGTAAAAATACATAAAGAATGTACTGTACATATGATGAAGTACCAAATTTAAGAGCACAACAACAACAATGTCATCTTGGTCATATTCCGTTTTCTAATCTTCAAAGTATTTTCACTAAAGTACATTTTAAGTCCCTCTGGTTGATTGACACAGACAGAAATATAAACGTACCATGAACATAATCTGTAAATCTGATGAGGTGATAAGCCCTCCCCCACACCAAGGGGGCCCAGAGACCCTCCGATAGGAGCCACGTCCATTAATCCCTTTTCATTTCCTGATGACAGTATAATCTCGTGGCGTCGCCTATGCAGAACAAGTCGGCACGTTCGTGTCCGTAATATCGGGTCCTGGGTCAGACGGCGATCCCTGCAGACGTTGGACGTGTCCCTGCAGCAGCCGAGCAGAGTTTAAGGTCAGAGCTAGGAGGAGCATCTCGCTGCACCCAGAGGACGGAGCAGCTTTAAAGGCCGATTTGTTGGCCGGCAGCGTAACGTGACGAACGACTCTCGCCCTAAAATCCTCCGCTGTGATTTAGTCTGACCCCGTTTGAAGAACCCCTCCGGCCGCCGGGTCGCCGTCCCTCTCAGGTCCAAGCCCATTCACGCTCGCTCTCATTTCAGGCGACCCGAGGTCTTACCTGAAGACCGCACACGACAGCCGCTTCACTACACGGTCACATTTAGGAGGATCCTTCGAAGACGGGCAGCCCCCGTTTGGGACGTTTGGAGGATTTAACCGCTTGTATCCTTCCAGTGTACTGTTCTGTTCTTAATATGTATTTAAGGTACACTACAATAAAAAAGACTGAAACTAAAAGAGGTCTTTGGGAAAAGAGGTAAGGGTTAATCAAAGGACTTCAGATCAACTGAATGAGCAATGTCATGTCAAACCACGACTAACTGAGCAGAAGAATGTAGAAATGTCCGTTTACGGTCATAACGTTGGATTTTCCTTCATTCTCTCTTTGATTTCTGAGGTTTACTCAGAATGCATTTCCATATATTTGGTATCTTTGGAAGTCTGTGAGATACATAATCTACCTGAAACAAGACGGTTCCAGACTTCAAAGTTTGCGTGACATTAAAATACAAAGCACAAAGATATACACAAAAATAAATCTATAAATTAGTTCCTAATATTTCACCATCCAGTGAGGCACGATCAAATGTGACTGACTTCTTTTAGAACATTAAACAACAGCTTGTAGTTGTTTTATGGGCCTGTAGAGATCCTAGATTAAGAGCATAATTTCAATGAACACACACACACACACACACACACACACTCTTTATGACGTGGAGCGATGAGCTTCGATGAGCTTCGATGCGTTCCGTGTCCTTTAAGTGTCCAGTGGACATACTGCAGCGTTCCAGCTGACCTGCCGTGTTATGAAAGCAGGAAGTCTGCAGTCAAAATATTGATACGGCGCAACAGGTCGGTCGTACCGATGGTTTCCCATTTCAGAGCGTAGACGAGGACGGGGTCTACGACGGAGGATGATGACGGTGACGATGATGACGATTTGATCCGTCTCATCCCAACGAGGAGACGGACGTTTGGCCGCAGGTCATCAGACGACACAAACAGAGGAGGCCGCAGACCGGTATCGATTTCTCAGCGAGCTCTCCATCTGTCACCGTAATCCAGCCGCCACGGGACTCTCTCCGAGCCCGTACGCGGATCAAAGAGGCTCCTGGGCTCAGATGCTGGCAAAAAGGTCAAAGGTCAACACGCCGAATTCTCCGCTCGCTCGGATTACAGACGTTCCATCGGTTGATTATTTTTCTGAATATTGAGTCAATTCTCCATAAAGTACATTAAAGCTTTTGATGTTGATGAGAAAACACCCTTAACTGATCTTAATTCATCTAAGGATTACTTCAAGTATTAGAGTAATCCAAAATCCAAGAGAAATTAAAAGTACAAATAACAAATGGTAATTTAAAGACGGACTCCCACACGCTTCGTGCACGGTATGGCGTGATTTCCCGCGTGACAAAGCGTCGTTTGGAGAGCGGACGGACTCGTCCGAGAGGCCTCCGGGTCAAAGATCACGCCCCGTCGCCCATCGGACATGAAGTGCACTAAACAGGACGACCCGAGACGCCCGGTGAGAAGATGGAAAGTTGTGTCGTGTGAACTGTACGGAGATTTGACCTCTTTGAAGGTCACGTAGTGTGTAGGAGACATGAGACATTCGTTCTCTACCTTTTCCAGATTTCATTTTGTGTTTTCTAACCTGTAAATGTTTATTGCATCACATTGATTGGTGTCCTCCAAGTCCACACAGACTGATAAGGGGCAGGAAATCAACCAGTCAATGTATTTGTTAGTCGTGCGTGTGTGTGCGTGTGTGTGTGCGTGTGTGTGTGTGTGTGTGTGCGTGCCTCCTAGCAGCAGGCAGCACCGGTTCCCTCCCAGGCTGCACGTTGCTCAGGACCGTCTGGTATTTATAGCTACGAGCAGAGAAATAATTCAGTGTGATCACAGCACTGCTGGTGGAGCTCCACCCTGACACGGCAGCTGAGGAGGAATGCAGAGATGAATCCTCTCCTCTTCCTCTCCTCTTCCTCTCCTCACCTTACGTGACAGGTTTGAATCCTCTTCACCTTCTGTCTGCTGTTAAAAGGAAACACTTGGCAGATATGAATATTCTCTTCTCAGTCACGGCGCTCAGGAAAATCCACACTTGTGAAATCTGAATCTGGACCAAACCGCTCCGATGACACGCTGCCTGTCCGACCGCAGCTCCAATCGGGTCCAGGTTTTGGTCTGAACTCGGGACTTTAGGAGCGTATCCAAGTTTTCATTAAGAACCCAAACTGACGGTCCGTTTCATCCTAATAGATCATTATTATCCTTATTGCCCTTGTATGGATCCAAACCCTCTCATCCTTCATGCTCTCATAGAAACGACTTCACATCATCATCATCATCATCATCATCATCGTCACTATCTACTGTCAACAACAACTTTGGCTCTTCATCTCTTTAACTGTCTCTTCCTGTGAATGGGCTGAAGTTTGGCTCCAAGTTCTGTCTTTTGAGATTCTAGAGAAGCCGTAACGTGAAACTTTCATCCAATGATGTATCGTGTCACATGACCAGTGATGTGATGCTTTATTATTTCCCTCCCTGACCCCTGACCCCTAACCCCTGACCCCTGACCACCTGAGCCCTATGGCAGTACAACCTAAGCGCTCACCATTGCTCCTCATCTCTCTTTTTGAAGTGATAAAAACAAGTTCCTCTGCTGCCTGTAATAATATGAAGTACAGATCGACCAATATCATTTTTCCACGGCCGATATCGATTATCGATCGGTCGAGGATCCCGATAATCGACCGGACCGATACCCCGTCGATCCCCGACGTGACGCCTGTCGTTTACCGCCATTATTTCTCACAGTGATCATAGTGATAATAAAAACAATCTACCCGCACGTGTAATATAAATGCTGCTTTGATATACGTTCACACGTGTGCTTGGGGTGGACGTTTAAAGACACTCAGGGTGTGGAGTGACCACTCATGACTCATAGAAAGGTGAGCAGCATGAGGGCATCACGCCCGCCTCTGAATACACATCATAGAGTCACACCGATGACCACGTAAATCTGACACGACTACTCACAGACGATCATTTGGCGCCCGTGTGGCATCGGCCCTGGTGGAGCCCACATACCGGAGGAGCGCAGGTTCGATTCCGCCCCGTGCCCTTGTCCTCCGCTCTGTCTGCCCCGTACTTCCTGTCTACTTCTCTACTGTAGCTATCATAATAAAGCAGAAATGCAACATATACCATGTAAATAAAACAAATGACAAACAACAATAATAAAAACACACACTGGTGTTTACAGCTTCCACCTGGACACTCGTCCGTCTCTCTGTCAGCATCCTGATTTAATGAGCGGAAAAAAGACCAAAACATTTAACCAGAAAACAGGCAAAATACACAACAACGCCACACAAACTGGACAACAGCAGAATCTAAAAAGAGCACAGGAACCCAGCACGCTCCTTCAGCTCCATACAGAAAGACGACAACAAAGGTTACAGATTAAATTCAACCCAAAAGCCCAAAGTCTTCACAGATAGCAAATATATCAGGATGTATTCTGGATAAATCTGGATAAAATGATACCCAGCACATCCAGAATAAAGATAGATTAAAGGGGAATTTAAAACGCCATGCCTTAAAAAAAGTGACATTACTTTGATGGATTTTCTTCACTGGATTTTTAAGGTCTTTTCGACACGATACACTCTATGTTCCGTGAAAAGGGTCCAAAGTCCTGTGACTAACCCTGAACTGTCTGCCCTTCATGTGTCTGTGTTCAGGGGGTTCGATGACCTTCTTATTCTTTAGTATAATGACGCTCTGCAGGGTGTAAATACGTGAATCGGACCGAGCCGCGTGGATAAAAGAGAAAAGCCGCAGCAAAGCGGACATGGAGTTTGTCGGAACACGGGTGGACGGCGCTCGCGCCTTCCACTCACCTGTGCAGGATGCAGTATGGACGTCGGCGCGGAGTTCAACGACGCGCTGAAAAGTCCGCTTCTCCGGCGACCGTTCAGTTCATCCCACCGAGGAATTATCGTCCCAAACCGGCGAGGAGGCGCGCCAACGGCTCGGGTTTTACGCTCGGTGCCCCTTTACAGACATGAAAGTTAACGGCGCGGGGTGAAACCGGCAACTGAGCGGACTGGACGCAGCGAGGCGGACGCCAACGGCGGCGCGTCAAGCTGTCGCAATATAAGGAGGCCCCACCGGATGTGCGAAGGGTCGTCTTTTCAACATAAAAGCACAACAGTCTTGTTTACTAACTCAAGAGGTATAAACAATGGGACGTATACTGGAAACAGTCGGTCAAAAGTATGTTAACAGCCTGTTAGTGGGGTCAGTCATTAACAGTGAGTCCAAAGGTTGACCATGAATTTGCTTACTGTCTGCAGATGGATGATTTGGTTGTGAATTGATGGTTGTTGTTGTTTTAATCATGATTTCCCGCCACAAATGTACATATACAGACTTTTTAATTTTTGTCTTTATTGATTAATTCATATTTCCAATAAAGCATAAAGAATGTTTTCAGCATGTTTATATTGATTATATTGATTATCTGTAACTGAACTGATGTCTTTTCATCAGCTGGCTGCATTGGGAGTCAATGCCAATGTCTTCTCTCACTGTTTTATTATGGAAAACGTACACCGGAAATCTCACCTTTTATAACAAGAATTCCTTGACCGAGAAGGCAGCAGCGTGCACCCTGGGTCTGTTTTCTGCGTGAGTGTTTTCTCCTGTTTCTCGCTGGTGGTCCCCGGGGAGCTCCGTGTCGCCGACGCTGCCCAGGCCAGGGAGGGGCGGGGAGGAGCGGGGAGGAGCCGCGGAGGAGCCGCGGAGAGGCGGTGGGCTGCTGGGTGTTGTGAGGAGAGGGACACCGTACCGGATCCCAAAGGTGAGGATCCAGGAAACAGAGATATTTAACCGTGTGGACACTGAAGACATTTGAACACCTTCTAGTTTCTTGATCTATTTATTTGGAGTGTAATGAGTCAAATTCAGACCATGTGTGAAAGAGATCCTAATGCTGATTCTGATCCGGAACGCCGACACTTCCCTGTGATTTCTGTCGTTTTGGGTGTCCTCCCTTTGTGATTGGTCCGTTCTCTGCGTGTGGGTCAGCACCGTGGTTTGGGCCTGGATTGGCTCGACTGTGGATCCGTCCACTGTCCCTCTTCCAACAAAGTCAAAGAGAAGGAGTGACGGACAGGCAGCAGGGGCCCCCGGTGCTGCTGCGTCTTCTCGCTGATTCCCTCTGGTGGTGTTGAGTCGTTTCCTGTTGTTTGGCGGTCGTGCGGTACAGGAAGTTGGTTGGTTTGTGTCTGGGGCTCACGTCAGCTGTGGACCGAGTGGACTAATGGACTCCTCGGTCTGCTGGATGCGGCCTGTCGTGCACTGCATTGTGGGCTAATCCGCCGTCATCCTGGAACTGTAGTTTTGTTGCGGTGGCTCATCTGGTCTGCTTTTGCTCCTTAAAATGTTTTCATGGAAAGAGACGGGCAACGACAAACTAGTTTTCATCTTGTTAATGGCTTTTATTGACCTTTAACCTCCTCTGAAGATTAATTAGACAATGAGCTATTCAACACATGAAGTCCAAAGTTCAGGCAGGAAGTGGCCTGTTTGTTTACGTGATATTGGACGTACTCAGCTGTGGCTGCGTTCAGTGAAGAGTTCGGTCGGGTCCACGACTCGGATCGCGAACTGAACCCCTCTTGGCTGCACGCGTGACTCTGATGGAGGATCAAAGCAAACGGACGACAAGACAACGACGGTCTATCAAAACTCACAGACAGATGTGTGTGTCTGATGTTGTGTATTTTGAATGAGAGCGTTGTGTTCCTGTTCAAACGGGCCTCCAGCTCTTGGTCGCCCCCTGCTGGTTCACATCAGGCCCGTCTGTAAAGGTTCTCAATATCAGCGACACCTTGCCAATAATCGTTGTCTGCTGAGGATCTTCACGGGGAGGAGAGGAGTCCATTAGATTCGGCACACTGGCGTCTCACGGCCACGAGGTAGAGATGACAGATAGCGTGTTCCTCCGCGGTGGCGTGTATCGATCCCACTCCGAGGCCT
>OMNV01010025.1:0-14392 GCA_900303265.1 Brotula barbata | reverse complement strand
GGGGAGATGAGAGGGAAGGGGAGGAGAGGGAAGGGAAGGGAGAGAAGGGAGGGACCTTCGGAGGTGAAATGAAGGACAACAGCCAAGACAAACTCCCATCAGCAGATGTCGATGAGAGACGCCGGCTAACGGGGACAAATGGCACCGCTTCAATCTCGGTTTGACGTGTTGTTTAGACAGATCTCCCCTCACTTGCACTCTCTTTCTCTCTCCCCGACACACCCCGTGTACATCTCTGAGCCGACTCGCTGACACGCAGTCAGACACGTGTACGATACATTGTGCCGACGTTGATTTTTGCACGTTTTTCCTGCGCTATCGGGTCTGAAATCTAGAGAATCTAATGAGTTTCCTGCCGTTTGAAGCATTGTCCAACCATCTGTTCACACGTTAAGGAAATGCACACAAAGGCGCAGGTGGCAACTGTTTCAGGACGTCGAATGGTCGTATAGGGCAAGAAAACCCTGAAAACTGTAAATACCCACAAAAATATTTGGCCTACGTAACGACGTGATGACCAAACGCATGAGGATCATTTTTCCCTGCTGTCGCCCAGGTTTGCTGTTGGCAGAGGCTCCCTATCTCTCCGGGATGATTATGTTGGCAGGCCGTTGTGAGACGGTGATTAATCCCTCAGGGAGGGGAAATAACATTAACCTGCCTCTTAGCATTTACCACCACATCACCTGAGGAGAAATGCACCAGTGCAGCGGTCCACAGGAATGATTCCACCGCACAAAGTTGGGACGGTTAGCATCGTGCTACTTCTGACGGCAGCGTCCAACTGACGTTAGTGCCCAAACGTTTTTAGCGCAATTTTCTGACAAACTGGAAAAAAAACGTTCCCATCTCCATATTGATATAAACGTGAGATTTTATTTGAATTAATAAAACATTTTTGCCTTAAACTCTGGTATTGGTGTTTTTTAAAATAGCTATTTGCACTAAATATTTAAATACTGCCGACTGCCGCCTGCTCTCGTTAGCGACTTTATTCTATCAAACTAACTCAGTAGACTTGACTGTTTTTGGTACTTTGCACATATGGCCTATTTGCACTAAATATTTAAATGCTACAGACGTTGTTTTTGTTTTTAATGTTTACCTGCAGCTTCTTTTTATTGCCATTTGCGTTAGCATCAACAAGAAAGCTTTACACTAAATTTCATTGTACACTTGCACAACGACAATAAAGATATTCTACTGTATTCTACTTCCCTCTTCATAAGACTAAAACGGCTGAAGAATGTGTTCTAAAGGATCACCGGATGTCTTTTTGTCAGCTTTCTTTGCATTGGAAATGTGTGAAAGGATCCAGCGTTCTATGAATTAGCCCTCCTACAGGAGTGTTATTCCCCACATGGGAAATAAAGTCGAATACCGCGGCCTTATCGGGTGCTCTGGCTCAGCTGAAGAGGGAAAAAGGATTGTTAGGAACATGGTTGAGATCTCCTCGCAGTAATGGGAGATCACTGACCTGTAAAGACTGCTAGGGATAGAAAAGGCTCCCCGGCGCGGGTGTATAGGATAGCCTGCACAATAAGTATGCCTTCCAGCAGCAACATACACTATGGCCTTTACCGTCATATGGTGGCCACTAACTGAGCTCGTTTTCACCTGCAGCCGATGTCACTTACACCTTATTTATTTGCAGAGGCAAAAATAAAGAATTTATCAAACAGCAACGTGTGAGATGATATATATATTTTTACAGGAATTGCAGATGATGGCGAGTGGATGCCGTGCAGACGTTAGCCGTGAAAATCATAGCTGTGTGTATTCAACATATTACAGATGACGCATTTGGAGATCATTTTGAAATGATACACATCTGGAGTGTATTATTACTTCGGTTCTATTTGTATCATTGGCTTCGTCCATCGCTCTCAAACTCAAACAGCTGTCTGTCCTCGCACCTCTCTGTCTGTCTGTCTGCCTGTCTGTCTGCAGCATGTGTAGCATCCTGCCTTAGCATCCATCTGTCTTCCTCTCTGTTCGGTGCAGATGGAGCAACATGACAAGGGCACAGGAGCCAATCCATTCCCACCTTGTCATCTGCAGACATTTTCGATCTGACACAGTGCTCTTCCATCTCGATTAGGGCTGGCCTGGTGGCGGGAATCTAGCCTGAATGGGTGTGTGCGCGTACGGCGTGCACGCGTACGCGTCTCGGTGTGTGTTGGAGGGGGGTCTAAGGACAAAATGCTACACCCCTTCCTCCACTTCCTTGTCATCAACCTATCAAAGCCAAACCCATTGTCTTATAGATTGGAGGTCCGATGCCGTTTTACCTCCACAATGACAATTACTTTCCCCTGGCGAGTGGAAATGGCAGCGACCAACAGCCAATCTCAGATCTGGCATTTCTGATAATTGACGAACAGATGAGATAGATGAGACCGGAGGGATGAATGGATGATATGGACACACACACACACAAATACACACACACACCACGCACATGCAGAATGTTGTTCCAATCAATGTCATGTATCCCTGATGGATGTGACACTATATTTGTGGAATGAATCAATACTACTGATTGTGTGTGGGAAGCTCCTAAACAGGACGTACGTATTTGTGTGGTTATTATTACGACGATGATTACCCCCGAACAAAACGCCTCTTCTATCAAAAAATGTTTTAGATCTGGCAGTGTAAAACAATCATTTTAATCACCTCCACTCCCGTACACACAGCTTCATCCCAGCTGTGTTTTACGAAGGCTTACGGCCGCCTGATCGATGTTTATTTACCAAATTGTACCTGTTTCTGTTTCTGATGTTTGCTTAATTCATTCAGTTAAATCCTGGTTGGTGGAAGCCGGCAGAGCAAACAGGGACAGACAGTATTATCGTAGAGTATTATTGTGGATCACACACTCACGCCGTATTGGTCTCCTCAGTCTGTTTGCCTTGAACAAATGAGTTTGCTCTTCTCTTCAGGTAGACACACAGCTCATCAGTCCCCAACAGTTTGCTGCCGTACCCGTGTCCTTCAGAACTCAATGGATACGCCAAACCTTTCAACAAGGTTGGAAGTTGGCTAAGACACAGGAGATGGAATTTGGATTAGTTTGATTTAAAAAAAAAAAGTTTTATTATTATTATAAATGATCATATCTGTGTCCTTGAAATGACATTTTGAATATGTTGCCGACTGAAATTTCTTATTTGTAACATTAGCAACGTAGCCTACCTTTAAGGAATGAAGCAATCCAACTGTAGCGGCCTGAGGTCAGGGAGGCACTCAAATGTAGGGATCAGAGAAAACACTGATGGTCCAAAAATAAAGTTTTAATAGACAACAGGCAGTCAGCGAGGCAACAGAGAAGAGAAAAAAACAAAACCAGGTACCATCCAAAGTACCAAATTACACGGGGCAGGAGGAAAAGAGGAAAATCCAAAAACAGGAATCAGGAGCAAGCAAACACACATAGACACACAAAACAAAACAAATCAACAAAAAACAAACACAAGCGCCTTTCCCCTCGGGGAAATGGCTGGAAGGCTCGACTACAGGGAATACAAAGAGAATCCGACTGAGGGACGGTCAGCGAGGTGAAGACATGAAGACACGAGTGATCATTAATTGAAATCAGGTGATGCCAAAAACTGGCAGGAAACAGACAGAAGCAAGCTAACTAATCAGCTTTTAAACAGATTACAAAATAAAACAGGAAATGAAGAGTCATCACAATACTATGCAGCAGAGCTTCTCAGAGCTCCCCAAGTGTTTACTTTTTTAAATCAATATTTTGGTCATATATGGTTACAAATATTGGTTTTGCAGCTACTTTTGTTGTATTGATCGTCATCTTGTCATTGTGTGGTACATTGAGGGTATTCATCGATTAGCACACTAGCTTGTTCTGTTAGATCGGGCCATGGTTTGAGATGGGCTGGGTGAGCTAGTAGTATTAACAATGCTAACATTAGCTGCCTGTAAAATTGGATATTTTTATCTAATTCAAACTACTAGGATAATTAAAATAAAGCGCAAGCATGGTTATTGGTTCCTTTAACTTACAGGATAGCTAGTTATAGCTAGTTACTGTTACAGTTATCGCAGTAAGCTAATGTGAGAGCTAATTGAAGGGGTCAGGATCAATTGATTTGATAGATTTGATTCCATTTGTGGCCAAGTTAGACAGCAGACTGCAGAGGCAGCTGGAAACAAAGCAGCTCACTGCTTATTGAGACACACTGACACACAATAAACAAATTATGGTTTGATGTATTGGCTTTACCGATAGCCTGTCAGTTTACTCCCATTACTCGACATTGTTGATCTGCCTGTACCGGCAGTGAATGCACGTAATTCTCATCTTGACAACGAGAAACCAGCACCAAATCTCTAATGTATTAATGGTGAGCTGTGAACCAACTCTTGGGTTGGAGATGCTTTGTAGAGTAAATAATCCGGCTTAGATGTGCTCCAAAACAACCACCAGGGGGAGTAGCTACTCCCTTGAGGGATGAGTGAGTGAGTTTAGGATCCATGAGATGTACTGTATATGTGTGTGCATGTTTTGTATAGTACTAATAAATCAGCATGTAAATCCAAAGTACACACTTGGACTACTGTCTGCTTTTATGTCAACATGTCTACTTTGTGCCTGATCCACATCCCATAATATTGGGTTCCACCCATATTGAACTAGATTATTTGTCACAGCTGTATTTTTGTACATGTCACATGCAGTATTTCTTCATCGTTGATGTTACGTCGATGTCATTTCCTACTGATTCATCGCGTCATTTATGTTCCTCTACTTCCGATCTTGCAGCTTATCCACTAATGTTTCACTGTCCTTGCAACCAAGAAATGTGGAATTTTTTCCAAAGATTCCCAGCAAATATCTCCCAATGTCGTGTTACTTAGTCCAACCTGCCTAGTACCATGAATATCATCATTATCTCCCTAAAACCTCATGGTGCAGCCTCACATAATGCCACAGAGCCCAAAGGGTGATACAAACACTTGTAAAAGTAGAACAAGCCGAAATCTAACACCGTCAAAATTAACTTTATCAATGCTAGGGGGCGAGAATGGTCATGGCTGGCGTGTTTTCTCAAGCACACGCCATTAGGTTGACGGTGTGGTTCAATGCTGTGGGTCTCCATCGTGGACCTGAGGACAGAACGGAGCAGACATCGACACGGGGAGTAATTTAAGTGTGTGTTATCCGCCTGTATCCTTCAGGGGTGACACTGATATTTGAGTTTCAAATTGGATCTAATTTTCCATCACAGCAGTGAAGACACTTAGTTGAAATCGTGGCTGTAAAACTGCTTGTTGTGCTCACAAGAATTTATCTTAAAAAGAAACCCTCCAAGTGCTTTAGTGCCTCAAGAGTGCAGTACTCAATAGTTTCATTGTACCCGTGGAACTGTGGAAATATGGCAGATGTTGTATTTTGAATGGAACACAAATCAAATATCTGCATAGAATCCCGTGAATAGAAACGGATAAAACCCTGTTTTCAATCTGCACACAGCCAATTTTTTGCTTCTGTCCACCCAACTGTTGCTTTGTCGTAACCAAGGCTACCCATCATCCAAAACCCCCAGGCCCCTCCGATGCATATTATCCCTGACAGGGAACAGGAATGTGACCGTGCAGAGACTGGCTGTGTGTTTGTAGTTGGACAGGGTTAGCAGTTTGTCTGCATGGTGCTACTGTAAATGAAAACTGAAATGACCCCGGACGCTAGCTGGTGACAGCGCTCAGAGGGAACATTTAATATTCACATCTCTGATTGCCTCATTTCAGCAGGCAAGGCCACTGACCTCAGTATCAATCTTGCTGATTGGCTTAATGGTGATGGTTTTGACCTCATTATCCTTCCCCCTCTGACCGTCTCTCTCCCGTCACACATTTATCTCCCCTTTCTCCTCGCCGTCTCCCTCTGACTGCGTGTCCCGTATGTCATGTCATCCGGCGCTTTGTTAAAAATTGGATATTGTGCTGTCATGTCATCCTCCCACGACATGATGGAGATCCCTGTGACAGCAGCTGGTTCGGGTTTACAGGTGAAATTGACTCCGGCCAGTCGTTTTCATCACAGTCCACCAAAATATGCAGTGGACATGTTGTTAGTGTGACAAACAAATTCGTTCATGTTTTCTTGCTAAAGACCCCAACTTTCAAAGTGCTCAAAATGTAAGACTGATCTGGTTCACGTAAGCTCAAGAGTGACAAACATGTTCCATTTACGACGTATTGCACAGAGCAAATCACAATTTCTTCAGAAAAAAACACGTCGAGTAATCATTTCAGTGCAAGTTTAGAGGAATCGCCCAGAAAACATGTTTCTCCAATCCAGAGATTCGGCACTTATTGGAAATCAAAACAGGGCTCCTTCCTTTTACGCATCACAGAAATACAACCAGACATGTTAGCATGGCTAGGATGCACTTTTTTTATTAATCACTGAGAGAACTTAATAGGAAAATGACACACTGTGCTAAACCCAACCCGACAAAATCACAAAAACAGCACATCCAGCCTGCAGTCTTTGTGGCAGAGACCTAAATAGATTCCTGCCTGATTGGTTCATGAGCTGCAGCTGTGTCAATTAGTCACAGCTGTGTCCAATTGCCGCCGATGCTGCAGCAGCGGGCACCTCAAAGTCCCCGAACCAATCCCACCGCCACAGGAAACTCTTGGTGTCTTTTTGTACTTTTATATGAAAACAGTCAGTGTGAGCATCACTGTTGTCTCCTTGGAGAGGAAAACAATATATTGTCCCTGGTAATGCTGAAACACTCTGAGAGGCTACAAGTTATTGTTTCAACCCCACCACACACACACACACACACTCTGGACCCTTTACTGAAGAATATGGCTTTTGTTGTGAGATCCCTTTCGATTACAGTAAAACAGAGGAGCTCTCCTACAATTTACTTCCAGACAATCTCTTCCTACAACGAACGAGACAACCCGAGGCGCTTTCTACTGTTTGCTCACTATGTCACCGTGCTTTTGTTGTTAATGTTATCTGCACTCCGGATTATGTCATACTACACTTTAACCGCCCATATCCATTCTCTCTCTTTTCATTCCATGTGTTCGATCCTCTTAACCCGGCAGGAAATATACGGTATTTCTGTAAAACATTTAATCTTCTTTCCAGGACCAAACAAATCCCTCTGGCTGCGGAACGATCGGAAGGCCAAAATGTATCCATCTGTTAACCTAAAGCAGAAAGAACGAGAGAAAGGACGAGGGGAAACGATGTCTCCTAATTTTAAACGGGGACTCGTATTTATTTCAGCATGTAAATAATTTAAAGTTATATTCATCCCCTATACAAGATAAAAAAAGTCAATTCTGTTTAAAACACACCCAGAGACACAGACAGACAGACCGATGAACTCTTCAGTGATTCAGAGAAGAGAATTAGCGAATAAACATCATCAAACATTAATCCAAATTCAAAGGCCGAGCATAATAACCATACATAGCCCTCATTACTGGCTACGTATGGCTGCACGGATAAAAACACGCAGACGTTAACGTTCACACCGGCTCGCACGGACGGGGAGAGAGCAGGTGGAGGACAACGGTTCACATGCAGTTAGCTTGTTCCTGTGATGCTAATGAAGGTGAATTCTGACACTCCTGACACTTGGAGAAAACCGGTTTTTGCTTTGTTGTCACAATATCTCACCATTAGGGATAGATGAGTCACAGTTAACATGCTGTCACGCCGTAGATTGCAGACCATCTGGAACAACAGAGATAACGCTTCACCATTTCGCCCAGTCATCATATTGCTAATTTACTTTTTTTTTTACTAAAGTGCCACCATACCACCCACTGCTAGTCATTTGCCAGGTGTAATGACTCATTAGTATTTCATGATGATTTTCAAATGGTCTAACCTCAGTTCAAGGCACCAATGGACCTTTTTGATGTGCCTTTTTTTTTTCCAGTCGGCCTTGGAATTCCCCTGAAATCAGAAATTTAATGAACGGCACCAACAAATTACACCCAGCTCCGTGTTCCTACGTACGACGGGACGGTCGTGTAAGATGTCAGACGGTGGTGCAAGAAGTGCCAAACTCTCCAAACAGCCGTCAAAGTTTCAGGTGAACTCTTGTCCTTCCCGTATTCGTCTTATCCTGAAAACTCGTCTCCTCTGTCCCTCTGTCACTGCACTTCAAACAGATTTTCACAGCGTGTTCTGCTGCAGAACAGAGGGGGACGGCAGGCGTCCCTCCCCGCGTTGAAAAGACTCTTGGATTTCTGAGAGCTTGTCAGTAGAAATATGTCAAAAGTACTCAGTGGAGCCGGTGGAGTCTACAGAGTACAATCTACTCAAAACAAGGGGGCTTACACCGCAGACCCACATACATCACACAGCAATGAACTTTACAGATCAGAAACTCAATGCTCGGCTTGATACCCAAACCACAATCCCCTTTGTTAGGTCTCAACAATGTACACAATGCATTTCTATTTGCTCTGCTCCGTGTCCCTGTGGGCAGGGATTAGGAGTTCCCAGTGCTCTCCCAGGCGTCTCTCTCACCTCATTTGCTTATTCACGTCACCTCTCATTTTTACAGATGAGCAAATAGTGGTCCTGTGTGTGCCCGTCCCATTGGCTGCACGCAGGTCTCCCTCGGGAGGGGAGGTGCTTGAAGGCCGGCTCAGCCTGATTTCCTCACAAGTTCCTCTTTCCCTCCTTGTCCTAAAAAAAGAGTCGATGGAGTAACAGTCGAGCGTTTTTCACGGACCGCAGTTCCCGGCGTCTGAGCAGCAGATGATTGCGAGGAGATCTTGAACATGGCCTGATCTTGAGAGTGTGAGAGTTTGGGGTCACATGGTCAAATCTGAATGAGCGACCGCTTGCGATGGATTACAGACAGCGTTGAGGTAAATACACTCAACTTCCAGCTGATAAGTGCAGCGTAAGAGTTAAATTCCTGAAGGTACTCTCACCTCACGTAACTTTAATCAGCTCGACACATCTCTCTGTAATGTACTTATGCCATAAATGAAATTACACCCATAGCCTTCCATTACTTCTGGAGTATTTCGAGCGTGCAAGAATGTCAACATGATTGTTTTTTTTGTTCGGCAATAGAGACGCAGCAGCAGATAACAGGCGGAAATATTTGGGGGTTTTTTAAGAGTAGAAAACGTTGGGTCGCTCCTGAAACCTGCTCCACTTTCTGGCAAACACAAATTGTAATCAGCTCTTCTGGGTTGGGGGTGGATTACTCTGCTGTTTGTGCCATGTACAAGTCAGTGGAAATGCTAACTTTCCCAGCAGCCAAACACTAAAGGTCTGTACGCCATCACGTGCCTCCAAAGATTAGCCTGTTCACGGCCTCCTAATACCCAAAAATCCTATTGTGAAGGCATTTCTAATATTCCTGTGACCACAAATGAATGCGGTGAACTTGGAACGGGTTTTGATTCCTTATCTTAAAGCGATAAAGCGATAACTGTGTGTGTGCATGTAAACATAAACACTCCCTGGTTTTCCTGGTATTATGAGTTGAAGTCCATCTGAGTGATTTTTTCGTTCTCACGCAGTCAAAAATATGTTTTGGTAAACCGATGTTTCTTTAGTGACGTGCTCATCATCTTATTACAGCGTGAGCAAACACGACCGAGCTTTGATTTACACTGGACACACACAGAGTACAAAGGGAGAAGTCTACACGTGGACAATCTTCTGTCTCATCACATGTTTACAGATGCATTTATAGGAATTCAGATCGGACTATAAATCTTCCACGATGAGAGACCGTCTGGAGGAGTTCCAGCAGAGAGCTCGGGAGTTCTCCGAGGCAGGAAATGAAAACACCAACCCTTTCTCAGGGGAGGATGACCATGACGACAACGTCGGGGTCGAGGCCATCATACCGCAGGCTGTGGTTTTTGAAGCGGAGCCCGTCATTGAGAATTTCTTGTCTGACGCTCAGCGTATTCGCGAGGACATCACCGCGATGGAGATTGAGGTAAGATTCGTCGCCGTTCTTTGCTCTGTAAACGGATGAACTGTGTGTACTCTTATCTTCTGTTTCTCAATCATTACTGTCGTAAATACGGTAAAGACGCTAAACAAAACAAAACCCTTTTTTTTTTCCTTTGAGACATTTTGGAATCGATCGTAACTGAACTGAATCTCAACAGGTCCTAAAGTTCAGCCAGCAGCAAAAGACCCTGGTGGCCACGATGCGACGTTTCAGCGTGATGAAGAAAGAGAGCAGCATCACCCGGGACATCAAGCTGCAGGCCGAAAGCATCCACAGACGCTTAGATGCTCTCTCAAAACAGGTCCAAAGGACGGAGGACCAGCAGGGACCGACCGCAGTTACGACAAGGATCCAACGCACCCAGCATGCAGCGCTGCAGCGCATGTTCCAGCAGGTACGATCCGACCGCTGCTTTAAGATTTACACGCGTTAATGCAGCACACCTAAGAACGTTTCGAGTTACTGTTTTCTGCTGTATGCATGAGTCAGTCGGGTCACACGTCACACTTTATTTGTTGTCGTACTCACACGTCACACTTTGTTTGTTGTCGTACTCACACATGCAAAATGACAAGATGTGATCACTGTAGATCAGGGGTTTTCAACCTCTGTTTGCCCATGGACCTCCTTCCTGACGTGGTTCCCGTTCAAACCTGGTTCGAACAACCGTCCTGGGCGATCTGACCTCAAGTGACCAGCTCAAAGTCCAGAGTGTCCGTCCATAGCTGGCATTAACTGGTTGAACACCCCTGCTTCATTTCACGTCTAGTTTGTGATACACCGAAGACATACATTGTGTGAGACGCCCATTATTGTTCTTAATTTTCTCCTTTCCTGTCTCTTACCCTCCCTTCCTGCTGTCATTACGCTCAGGTTATGCGGCAGTATAATGAATGTCTGCTGACCAAGCAGGAGCGCTGTAAGCACTTCATTAAACGGCAGCTGGAGGTGTCGGGAAGGGAGGTGACAGAAGAGGAGGTGAACGAGATGGTCGTCACGGGAAAGTGGGAGGTCTTCAACGAGAACCTGCTGAACGACGCCAAGATCACGCGATCGCAACTGTCAGAGATCGAACAGCGACACAAGTTAAGAGCTCCAAACGTGATCAAAACGAATCAAAGAAAAGGAGAGAAAGAACAGAAATGTTATTCCAGAACGAAGATGTTGCGAATGTTGGGAAAACTTCGATCGGTGTCGGTTTTCACTGTCGTGTAGAACAATCTCGGGTGTCGGGTGATTGTTATTAACACCTTAATGGGACACAAAGCAGCAATATTCTGGGTCAGGAGGAACAGATATGGAACCAAAGGGAATACCAAGTCAAGCAACCCAGTACTTCCCAAGGAAATGTGTCAGACAGAGATAAATGCGTGTCATCAGCATAATAATGAAGCCCTTGGCCGTGGCCTCTCATTGGATCAGTGATCCTCTATTAATATTAATTCTTTTTGCACAAACAGGAGTTGTTGAGCCTGGAGAACAACATGAAGGAGCTGAGGGACCTGTTCATAGACGTTTTCCTGATGGTGGAGGAACAAGGAGTCTACATAGACCACATTCAGACCAACGTAGAGCAGGCGCAAGATTACGTCGAAGGCTCCAACGAGAGGTTCAAGATGGCCGCCCGGTACAAGAAGAAGAACCCGCTCCGACGGCTGTGCTGCTGCTGCTGCCCCCCGTGGAGATGCTGCGTATAACACGGCGCTGGTTTTGGATATTTAACCCCGGCGGTCAGCTGAAATAGCCGTTTCTTTGACTCTGACATATTAAGTGTGAACGAGTCGAGTTTGAAGCGGCGTCGGAGGGAAGGTTACGCCGCTACAGTTTCTGCTGGCGAACAGAGAAACTGCGGAGACGGATTCAGTAGAGCATACAAAGCAATTAGGAGGCAGAGGCCAGAATTGGTATTTGAAGTACTTGTTTCTTTCAAGAGGATGTGGCGTGAGTGGTCCTGGTTGAGACAGCTCAGTAAGCGCTACTCACCAACACTGCTGCTTACCGGAGACCTTCACTGTCATCTGACAGAGGTCACAAACAAGGGAGGATCACCGCCTGTACGACTGCCACATCAGCAAGACTTCAAACCGTCTTCAGAAGATTCGATCAGCCGCAGAAAAGACATTTTTTTTTTTTTTGCAACCTTATAACTGAATTCAGCACAAATTCAAATTTATACTCTCGCCTGACATTTATCGTAATTTTCGAGTCACTGCATAAATATGCATTTCATTTCTGGTCCACATGCTAATGAGAGAAGAACTTGTTTTACAATTAGAGATTAGTCTCATTTGCATTTCAAAGTATAGTTTTCAAATGGAACAATGTTATTCATTTATTCCGTTTCCTTAACAAGTGGGTGCGGAAATTCATTTATCTGCTCAAACTCATTGCTCAGGGTGGGAAGATATTATAATAATAAAATCCAGCGTCACAGAAAGCTTAAAATCCAGGAAAACTTTGAATCACGGCACTTAATCAAAGATGGCACCGTCCCCCATATTCCAGGTAGTACTTCATGTTGATTGGTGTGCTGTTTTGGAGTGGGATGACCTCATTGTTCAGATGCAGTTCTCCGGTTACAGCCTGTAGTACTGCTGAGACGTACGTATGACAATAATACTGGAATTGTACTTGAGGTCATATAAACAGACCCACATATGGTGACACGTACCCATCTCTGGTATCACCTGATATTTACTGTAATACTCCCTGAGTGTCCTATCAGGAGGATGACTGACAAATCGTTCATCTCAGAGCAACGACAGGCAGGAATACACACGTTTCCTATTCACAAGCAGCGCCAAAATAGAGCAAAAGTTGATTTTCTGCTCATTATTTCCAGCCACGTCCCCTCTGTGAGTCAGTGACCTGTGGCGTCGCACGTCCAGGACGAAAAACAAGTGAGCGAGGAGCGCCGCATCCAAACTGGAATCTCTGGTTTGGCCGCTTCCAGGAGTCCCTACAGGGCGTTACTGTGTAAACAAAACCGTTACTTCCACCCGATAATCAGATTACCAGCCTGGGTTAAACATCAATGTCAAACAAAGAGAGAAAGAAGTTACGACACCAAGGCTTTCCAGTGAAAACAACTAAAAGTGTTTCGTCACAATCAAAAAAAAAGTCACTTTGTTATCAGTTTAGTGCTTGATAACTTATAATAGATATAGAAATGTGACACCTGTGTATTATTTTACTCTGATGTTGCCCTGCAGATCAAGTAAGGAGGGCAGAGAGAGAGAGAGAGAGAGAGAGAGAGAGAGAGAGAGAGAGAGAGAGAGAGAGAGAGAGAGAGATTCAGCTCTACATACAACACAACATCAGTACATTCAGCAACATCAAATGTGTTGAAATAGGACGGAACAGAATAATCTGTGTCTGACCTGGTCACAGACTAATATTACAAAGGACTAGCAGATTACAGCAGCAACAATGCCATCCAGTGTTCACTGAGATAAGTGCCACTGGGGGGGGATAGGTCACACACGACACTTCAGGTGGAAAAAAACCACACACGGGGACACGCAACCGTTCAGTTCTGCCACACTTCAGCCAGCGTGATTCATCGTTGGAAACGGAGGATAACTGTTGTCATGGTGATCTTATATTGTTGTTTCATTGTAAGCGGGACGCACAATCAGTAGGAGATGAGTTACTTTTTGACTTCTTTGCTGACCGAACTGAGCACGGCGATGGAAAAGCACTTTGTCTTACAGCAACAAAAATATGTTCTTCTAAAAATCTGTTACTCATCCAGACACTTTTTTTTTTTTTTTTTTTTAAATGTAGATTTTAATATATTGTGACAATGTGACTTAAGAATGTGCAAGCGGAATATAATTGTGACACTTTGTATATATAAATATATAATATTAGATCGGATTAATGATTAGAGGAAATCATTTTTTCGTGAGCGATCACAAGTTAAAGCCAGAGATACAAATAGTGGATAAGAGTGGAAAATGTATAACTGATGTCCTGTTGAATTATGGTTAAAAAAAAAAAAAAAAAAAAAAAAAAAAAAGGCAGCAGACCTGTGACAAATTATGAGGGGCGTCTTAGATTTATAATCTGGGTTCTGTGAGAGTTCAGGGCCGTGGGAGAGGGTTCAGCTCAGAGACCTCCAGCCCGGGTCACCTGTCTCTCTCCTCGCTCTATCTGCTGTAAAGATCTCTCTCTGCTTTTTATACACGAGCTGAAATATCAGAAACAATACTCACGTTCGCAAAGTTACACAATTTATGGCGTTTTATGCCGAGTTCCAGCTGCCGTCAGGAATAATATTTGTATTTTCTGTACGTCTGGTAGCCACGCTGTATCGATGATGGATGATAAGCACCAATCTGTGCGCTTTAATGGCCGTGTGAACATCCTGGACACATGAGGGCTCCTGATGTTAA
>OMNV01010023.1:80724-92214 GCA_900303265.1 Brotula barbata | reverse complement strand
AATCCCTGTCTAGATCCAAGCTGAATCATGGAGGGATGATGATGGATGGATGGATGGATGGATGGATGGATGATGATGATGATGGATGGATGATGATGATGATGGATGGATGGTGATGATGGATGGATGATGGATGGATGATGATGATGATGGATGGATTGATGATAGATGATGATAATGGATGATAGATAGATAGATAGATGATAGATAGATAGATGACAGACAGACAAACAGATAGACAGACAGACAGACAGACAGACAGACAGACAGACAGACAGACAGACAGATAGACAGACAGATAGATAGATAGATAGATAGATAGATAGATAGATAGATAGATAGATAGATAGATAGATAGACAGACAGACAGACAGATCTGCATTTCATTCTGTAGTACTACAGTATGTGAGGATTGTACTACCATAAATATTCTGTCAGTCAAAGTACCTTTGAGGAACTCCTTGGAGACGACACACACAGTTTTCCTGCTGTCCCACACGGCGTCTCTGATGTTGGACAGGTGGTCCACGCCTGGCAGGAAGTCTCTGGCCTCGAAACAACAGCGAAAGATGTTCTTCTCTGAGAACCCGTTGTCCAGCTGCTTCAGCAACGCCGTCTCCACCCACCTGTAGTCACGCTCGCTGAAGCACAGGAAGACGTCGTACTGCGCGTCGTCTGCAGAGGGCGCTGCCTTCGGGCCCTCCAGAACCCTTCCCGTGACCTTTTTATAAATGAGGAAGACCTGCTTACGCAGACGGGCGTAAATAATTCCACTGAAAATGGCGCCAAAGACGAGGACGGTGGAGAAGATGAAGAGAGCAAATCGCAGCTCTTGAGTGACCTTTTCATCGTCTTCCTCGCAGGGTTGGATGATGGTGGAGTAACTGAGCAGGGAAACTTTGTAGAGGTCAGTGGGAAACTCACATCGGTAGTCTCCAGGGGGACTCAGGAAAGTTACGTTGGTGGTGTTCATCCACGTCAGGAAGCCCCACAGATTACAATCGCAGTAGAAGGGATTCATTGCCAGGTCGATGAAGGTGAGGGAGTGAAAAGAGGCGGGGTCGGGCGAAACCAGGAAGTTTTTGGAGAGGTCAACTATTTTCAGGCTGAGGGGGAAGACGTCCGGCTGCAGGTGGGTCAAGGCGTTAGAGGAGAGGTCAATATCTGAGACGGAGGTCAGACCCCTGAAAATCCCCTGTGGCAGAGCAGTGAGGGCGTTTAACTTTAAATTCAAACCAAGCAGATTTCCAAGATGATCAAAAATGTCCAGACACTTCCTCCCCTTCCAGATTATCTCCAGGGAACTATCGTGAAGGTCCAGCACTTGCAAACTGCTAGCGTGAGGTATTGAAACGTTGTCATTTAGCGTGCACCACTTGACAAAGTTGCCTCCGTAGAACATCTTCTGGAGACGGGGGAAACGACTTAGAATGACGTACACGTCCCACAGATTACTTAATCTGTTGTTCTCAATAGTCAGATATAAACTGCTGCGGCCTAACGTGACGATGTCGTCCAGCGAGTCCTTATTCAACTTATTGTCGTCCAACATGAGCACTTCTAAATTTGGTAGCGATGCGGGAGAGGCCAGACGTCGGAGCGAGTTTCCCGTTAGATACAAGGCCCTTAATCTGGGAAGACCGCTGAACGCTCTGAATACCAGCACGCCGATGTGGTTATTAGACAAATCCAACACCCTCAGCGTTGCCAGATTGTTGAAGGAGTGAGAATAGATTTCGCCCAGAAGGTTAAACGACAGGTTGAGCAATCGTAAATGTCCTTGAAGACCACTGAAGGCATTTTGACCGATTTCATTGATTTTATTTTGGGAAACGTCAATTATTACGACGTCTCTCAAGGCGCTGAAAACGCCGCTCTGCAACGCAAATATGAAGCTGCCGGACAGATCTAAAATTTCAACAGTGCTGTTAGCGAGGCCTTCGAACGTGCTGCGGTCCGGATCGGCCAAATTAGCGTGGCCGAAGCCTTTCCCCATGCCTCCAGACAGTATAAGATGTCTGATCGGAGTCCCCCGGATCGCCTTGAGGAATCGCCTCGATCTGTCCACGTTGAACCCGTTGTTGGATAAGTCGAGGATACCGAAGGTCATCCCGCCGAACGGGTTTCCGCAACTTTCCCAGTCAAAGCGGTCATCGAACATCCCAGCGTTAAAGTTGTTGGACCTCAGATTGAGGTACTGGAGGTATTTTCCGCGGAAACCAACCAGATCCTTTTCACATAACTGTTCGATGCGATTCAACTTGAGGGTAAGTTCAGTGAACCTTGTCAAATTGAGGAAGAACGCAGCAGGTTGGAGTCTCTTTAGTTTGTTACCCTGGAGATCAAGAGTCTCTAAGGACAAAAGAGGCTGCAAGTAGCTCTCTGTCAGCACGGAATCAGTCAAAGTGCACGTGTCCATGTAGAGAGCCTGCAGATTGGACAGTCCGACAAATGTCTTCAGTTCCAACTGAAGGTTCTTGTTGGCCCCGAGGACCAAGCGAGTCAACTTTGTCTGCCTGGCGAAGGCGTTGCTCCTTATTACGAGGGGCACGCCCTGCATCCCCAGATCCAAACCGAGCAGCTCCTCGTACATCATGAGGGAGGTGCTGTTGATCTCGCTGATGAAGTTCATCTCCAGGTAGAGGTAGGTGATGGAGCGGGGCAGAACAGGGACCCAGAGGTGGCGCTGAGAGGCACAATTGGCTACAGGACCAGACAAAGTGCATGATGGGTAGCACGCGGCGACCTACAGGTACGGTTACAACGGTTAGAATGACACACGCGACCGTAGTTGACTTTTGAGCTGAATGACAGGAGATTCCTTCCTTACCTGCAGGTATAAAACCAAAGGGAGAGCCAGCGTCCACATACTGGAACCAGGATTTCCTTCAGGAAAAGTCAAGATCTCAGCAGACGTGAGCCTTAAAGTCCAGGTAGGTGAAAAATCAGAATCTGCGCCGCTCTGATTGTTTGCACTGGCGGGTTCATAGTACACTCGAGCAGCTTTGGTGTCACCGCGTACACAACCATTCATCCGCCGGAGCACAGATGACGAACGGCCGCTTTAACAATCACCGTGTTTGGCCTGAACTAACACTGCAGTGTGTCATGCTGCAATAGTGATTACTGCTTTAGTGCGCAATGTTAGAATATGAGTATCGTGCAAACATCCGAGAGGAGGACTCCATGGAAGCATCAGGAGCGGAACGGCTGCATGTTTTCATAACGTTTTAAGAGTTCAAGCCCAAATTGTGGTAATGATTCATCCTCATACTGGCACAATCTCTTATCTCCATCCAAACACAAACCATACGCTACAATTTAAAATATTTCTCACCATCCATTGTATTAATAAACATCAACTATTACTACTATTACTACTATATACTACTACTACTACTACTACTACTAATAATAAATAGTGCCCTTGGTGGTGTTTGAGCTGTAAAGACTCTCACTACCAGCAGGGGGCGGTGATGCACTGTTTTTCAATGTTGCATTAGAAATAAACTTCTTGTATCTCTCCGTTCTCCTCATATTTCCTCATAGATTGGACATTTCCCACGGCATCTGTTGGATATAATTCTAAATTGATCCTGGATAAACTATCTCCAGGCTGTGATTTACTCTTCGTAAAAGTCTGCGCAATTCAAACTGAACAAACAACTCGAATGTGACAGGTTTACTCCGCCTTTTGCCCACTGGAGCGTTTTAACGGCATTATTCTGGATTAATTCAGGGAATATTCCAGAGTCGGGTTGTTTGACGTCCGATCTTCCGTTAAACGCCGTGTGTGTACGTAGAGAGTTTGAATGCGGCGCCTCGTCGCCCCTTTTCAGTCCCCTTTTGTTGTGAAAATGCAGAGATCTTACCTGCTCGGAGCTCCGCACGGTTAGAGACAGTCTCCTCCTCCTCCTCCTCCTCCTCCTCCTCACAGCTCCAACTGACTAAATGTCAAATCCAGCTGAAGCAGCAAGGCCCGAAGACGCTTAAAAGATCCATACACTCATTTTGTGTCGCTGCGATTTCACAACTTCCGACAGCGGTCACAAACTAAGATAAACAATAAATCTTCCTGTTTCAGGGAAACTTTCCTTTGGTTCGATTCACTTTTAATCAATAGACTCATACAGAATGTTACAGCATGTCCATCATAACACAGGCCTGAGTTTGATTTATTTTATTGAAGCATCGAGACATGAAGACTCTTTCCACAGTCTCTCTCTCTCTCTCTCTCTCTCACACACACACACACACTCACACGCACACACACTGTCAGTCTGATGACAGTCATGGATTTTGCAACCTCCCAAAATTGCAAAAATAGTAAAAACAAATTGACCTCCTCAAAAATCACTTCTGCATATGTTTTCTGTACAATAGTGAAAATTAATTGGGTCGTTTAAAGAAAAAAAAACAAGAACAAAAACAACCAAGTTGGATTGATGTGTCCTTGGAATAAGGAGTGGCAGTGATCTCCTTTGGAAAATGAATTAGTCAAATGTCTTCCAGTATTCAAATGTTGGTCATTTTTTCCTCCGACCGTTCTGGTCCATTCATCCATTCATTTATATATTTATTTATTCCGATGGGAGGAGTAAACCTTAATGTCAGGTTTGTAGTTTTGGGGCTGTTTGGAGAAGAGAATACTTAATAAAACTATCTATCTATCTATCTATCTATCTATCTATCTGTCTGTCTGTCTATCTGCTCTGTCTGTCTGTCTGTCTGCCTGTCTGTCTGTCTGTCTGTCTGTCTGTCTGCTCTGTCTGTCTGCCTGTCTGCCTGTCTCTTTTTGTGGAGTTGGGGTTTGTTACATTTTAAAAGAAGTACTCGTCCGCCTGATTGCCTTCGAACTGAGAAATGTGCTCATCGTTGTGTTTGTAGGTTTACAATCGCAGTGGGTGGGTGGGTGTGTGTGTGTGTGTGTGCGTGAGGAAGTGAACGGTACTTTCTCCAAATATCCTCGAAGTTGAAACGTCATTTTTGTGCCACAGGGGGAGCTCTCGTCTGCGTGTGCTGACATAATATCAAACGGACATCTGTCGCTCCCTTCGTCAGCTCCATAATTTAATGATTTCAGTATGAACTGTCATGAACCAAAGTTCTCTGTCCTGTTCGTATTTACACTTCAGACGCTGTGCGTGAGTTGGAAGGCGGATCTGATCTCAGGACCTCCGTCTGAATCCTTCTGGTGGACTTTATCTCCCATGCTGGTTCTCCCTGTAAATCTCCTGTACATTTCTCCCTGTTTTTGTCCGTCCGCCCCTCTCCGGGTCTCTCCGGGTCTCTCCGGGTCTCCCCGGGTGGTCTTAGCTGTCTGTGCGTGCCTGCTTTTCGTCCTTGTCGGTGGTCACTTTATCCAAATCGTGCGCCTCCCCACCCTGAGCTTTGAGCGCATCGGCGCTCTCCAGTTTGCCTCTGCTCTTTAGGATGTGGTGCACCAGGAACACCAAAGCCAGGATGACCACCACGACGCACACGATGATGCCCACGAGCCCCCCCGCGGTCAACTGCGAGGAGGGCGTCGTGGGCACGGCGGTTGGGATGACGACGTACGGCGTGGTGGCCGACCCGGACCCCTCCCATCCATCCGTGTCGTCGTCGTTCTTTACGCACTGGTACCCTTTCACTAAGGTGTAACCGGCGGTGCACGAGCACACGAAGCTGCCGTACGAGTTGACGCAGCCTTGGTCGCACGAAAACATGGAGCACTCGTCGATGTCCACGCACATCATGCTGTCGGCCCTCTCATCCAGGACGTACCCTTCGGGACAGTAGCACTGGTACTGGTTGTTGGGGTCGCACTCCGCGGCGCATTCCTCGAGGTTGCAGTGCAGTTTGCATTTCTCCGGCGTCCCCGGGATCACGACGTACCCGTCGAAGCATTGGCACCGGAAGCTGCCGGCCGTGTTTTCACACATGTGTTCGCACGGCGCGTACGCGCACTCGTCCACGTCGACGCACTGCTCTCCGCTCTGCTTATACCCGTCCTCGCACTCGCATCTAAAGTCCCCGACGGTGTTGACACACTTGAAGTTGTCCCCGGGACACTGCCGCTCGTCCTTGCAGTCGTTAAAGTCCACGCACGCCCTGCCGTCCTCCGCCAGCTCAAACCCGTGGTCGCACATACACGCGTGTGACCCGTCCTCCTTCTGGTAACACGCGTGCCCGCAGCGCAGGGGCACGCACGGGTCTTTGGTGTCCGCTTCGCAGGTGACATTATTCCCGGGGTTGACGGCCTGTCCGGGTGGACAGAAGCAGGAGGGGGCGTGCTCGGTACTCGCTGCGCATTTGTACTCGCACCCCCCTTCTTCTATCTCACAGGTCCACGGCGCGTGGAGCCACTGACCGGAGAAGCAGATGTATTTGGTCTCGGCTGGCATGCGGGTGGCGACGCTGCCCTCGGGCGGACTCACTAAGTCCTCACTCTCGAAGCCGTACGGGGTCCGGTACATGACGGACTCCTCCGCTGCCGCCGTCAAATGGCTGCATGAGTTTTGGAAGCTGTACTCACAGAGGAACCCGTCCGCCGGCGCGTCGCAGGGCCCCTGTTCCCATAAGAATTCATCGTTGGACACTGAGACACACTGAGGAGCGGCGCAGCTGCTGTCAAAAGTTGGCGCCCAGTTTTGGAAATCGGACTCTGTGTCTTTGGTGACCCACTGAAAACCTTTGAGCACGGCAGCAGGGTCCGGACAGCCGCTCAGGAGGTGCAGGCCGATCCAGTATTGTCCCGAAAGGCCCCCAAACAAGATCGTGAGGACGTCGTGGGACACAGACGAACTCACCGTCATGAGGTGTCCTGCGTGATCAAGGCACTGATCCTGTGCTGTGGTGAAGTCCACGTGTGTTTGGAACAGCGCGTAACACTGATTCCCAATGCAGAAACCGTTATTCGGCTGCATCCCGCCGGATCTCCCCGTTAGGAAAACCAGCGCGATGACAAAAAGTTCCGTTACATCCTTCATTTTCGCAACGCGGCGGTGTCCGTCCCAGTTTGATGTCCGTTCCGGCTTTGTTTGTTTGACAGAGTGTTTATCCCGCGGACAGCTCGCATTTATAAGCCCCCAACTCCATGTTAGTGCCGCGGCGGAGGAAGGAAGTCGGTTTTTATCTGCGCTCCCGATCCTCTCTCAATAACTTTCTCTCCGGAGCTCTGCGCCCCACATTCCCAATTACGCACGGCTTTTACGCACGCTTACACGTAACGACGCACACGCACTGGCGCGTCCATCCCACCTCCCCATTTGCAGTAGTCCCTCCCTGTGTGAACCACGGCTCCACGCTGCACAAAAAGTCCACGGGCAAACAAACGAGTCCCAACTTCCCCTGAAAATACGAGTTTTAAATGACTTATTTTTAATATGAATGTCTATTAAACGGCCACTTCAATTTTATCCCTAAAGTAAACCTATGCTGTTTGCCTCAATTAGTATTATTAAAGAAATAATAGAAGAACTCTGAGTCACGAAGCATCAATTTATTGAGTGCAGCAGTTTATTCATGTAACAGTAACGCTGCATCGGCGTAGGGTCATTATTGGTGACAATATGTCACTCATGATACAGAGGCACAATGCCCAAAGGCATGATGGGGAAACCCCGCCCACATAACCCCAAACACGTAACAGTATTATTATTTTGATAATTAGTATTTAGGGCTAAGGTCACCAGTGTTAACATGCTGTTTGAAAGGAAAAGTCCCCAAACAGTTGATGACCTCATTGCGGTGAAGTTTATAGGAAAGAAACCTCCTAATCTGGGACCAGACAGCACTTCACCCAAACTAAAAAAACTAAAAAGTGACTTAAATTCTATGATTTTAGAACTGTGTTGAGTTGTGGTTATTTACATAGAAATATCAGGAGAGGCCAGTTCCAGCAAAATTACATGTAAACTGAAACTACTTAAACCAAGATGGATATTTTTTGCAGTGGCCACTACGCCTGTGTTTATGTGTGTGTGTGTGTGTTTGACCAATGTACGACATGCATTACTGTATAGGGGGAAACAAGATAACAGTATCGACAGGAGGGAGGGACAGCGAGAGTAAATAGCAGCTAAACCCAAGATGAAAACTGATCCAAGATGTTTTCCTTCAATTTCTCCTCAGCTCGGTGGAGGTTTGAACCTCAAATTTTTGGGATTGTCCAGATGAACATTTTTCCCATAACTTTTGCGACGTCCATGACTTGACATTACATTGAGGAACAGGCCTTTAGATTGAATTTAATGGGCTTTTTCACTTTTATAACACATTAATAGTTGATTATAACATGTAGAAAAGGCATATAAATCAATAATTAGAAAACCCCTTAAGTCCCTAATAGCAATCTTTACTTGTTAGTTGTCCGATTGAATGCATGACATCCTCCTACGTCCTCCTCAGAACAGAACCGTGAACATTGTGTGAATAGAAGATGACACTCTTAAGTTAAGCGAGTACCTTTTAAATTTCCATTAAAATCTCTTTATTATTTCATACAGTTTTCACCCCTAATGCATCCTAAGACATCTTTTCAGTAGAATCTAAAAACACGTACAGCATTTACGACGATGGAGTCACTGGCGGTAACCAGAGTTTAACAGGTTAACGTTGAGATGTCACCACAATGACAAGAAGTAATACAATCATAACAGTTTTTGCTCTTCGATCCTCTGAGAACAGGAACGTGTACATTCTGACGTTAGCCGCCATTTTCACAAAGAAAATAACTAAAAAAGCTTGTTTGTCTGCACATTCAAACGTGAAAACACAGCTCAGTGTTTTTGGGAGTACAGTGTAAAATGACACAAAAACAAAGAAGTGAATCCAACATGGCGTCGTTATTATTATGCCGCTCCGCCTGTCTGAACAGCCTTCAACCGTTCACACTTTACTCTGCAGAGACGTCTAATCTGTCCGAAATCACTCCAATATGAGGGACGTGTGCGGCGAAACGAGAAACATTCCACAAACGTTGGCGTATGAACTCATAATTCAGCGTTACTTCAAGTGAAAGACTTTAACTTTGACTTTATCAGGCATTCCCACACGAGTAGCTCTTTAATAATGGAGTGAACCAGTGAACTTTTTCTTTCTTTTAATTCCTAAACTCTTCCTAACCCTTACTTTTTTAAATAATTGCCCTTAAATGTCTCTTTATCCAGGATGTATTGGCTTTCATCTTACAGACATTTACCCATAATGCATCCTGGTGTATGTAGTTTCTTTGGCACATGGAAGTTTATGAAGATGGACTCTAAAGTTTGAACATTCAGTGGTAATTCCTTCCAGTATCTGACCCTGATTCACCTCTCCACGCCTCCTTTTGGAACCAACCAGCTGACTTAAAGGCCTAAGAATCCTCCACCGGTTCGAGCCCCCTGTGAGTAACACACATCAAAACATCCTTCGTGAGCTCACATGTGGTTTCTGTTACGTGTAATCCCATACATGTGAGATTATTGAGGAGAGACAACAAACAGTGCAGTGCGAGCTGGAGGCCTGTGTGTGTTCGGGGACGCGCTCCTTGTCCTGGTCCTGGTCCTGGTCCTGGTCTTGGTCCTGGTCTTGGTCCTGGTAGCTAACACCTCTGCAAGTCACTTTTGGACTCTTTGTCGAAGGAGAACCTCTTGTACTTCTCCGTGGTCACCTGCTGCAGGTAGAAGATGTCCATGTCCCTTTTCAGGGACACCAGTTCGATGCTGCGGCAACGCTTGTGTGCGATTCGAACCACAAAGTACAGCAGCACGGCGCACAGGGCCATGAACACGGTGATGCCCAGCACGCTGCCCGTCTTCACGTAGTACGGCACCGCGGATAACTGGGCGTCACTCGGAGCGCTTGAGGGGTAGGGAGGTTGGGATCCAGACCCTTCGGCCTCCTCCTCCTCCTCCTCCTCCACCGCCGTGGGTACGCAGGTGTGGCCCTTGTGCAGTCGATAGCCTTTGTTGCAGAGACACCTGTAGCTGCCGTACGAGTTCACGCACTTGTGATCGCACGTCTTCGGCTCGGCGCACTCGTCTATGTCCGTGCAGAGGTGATCTTCGCTGATGTAGCCTTTGGGGCAGAAACAGTCCGCGGAGTCGTCCGTTCTGATGCAGTCGGCCGGGCAGTCCCGTTCGGTGCAGTTCCTCACACACTTGGTGGGGTCTTCGTCGGACACGACGAACCCTTTGCGGCACACGCACGCGTAGACCCCGTCGGTTTTCCTACAATCCATGTGTTCGCATTCGTCGCAGATCCTCATGTCCACACACTCCCCGTCCTCATCGACGAAGCCGTCTTTGCAGGTACAGTAGAAGCTACCTCTGGTGTTCACGCACTCCTCCTGCTCCGTCGCGCAGGACTCCTCCTCTTCCTCGCACTCGTTCACGTCCACACACCCCTTCTGGTCCTGGGCAAGCCTGAAGCCGGCGTCGCACCTGCACGCCAAGGCGTCGCCCTCCCGTTCGCACCGGTGTGCGCACTGACCGCACGCGTCTTTGGCGTCCGTGGTGCAGGTGAAGTTGGCGTGGAGAGTTTGCCCGGCCGGACATGTGCAGGAGTAGCGTTGACCGGCGGGTACGCAGCCGTGATCACAGCCACCAATCATCACCTCGCAGCTCCACGGCGCCGAGTGCCAAACCGTAGAACAGAGGGACTTGGAGTCCGGATGACTTCGTCCGGGGGTTTTCGTCACGGCGATGGTTCCTGGTGGAAGAGCATACATGTGGTCCCTCTTATGACCATCGGGCATGGTGTACGTCACCTCCACGCCCCTGTCGACCTGCAGCGGGGTGCAGTGCTCCTCTTTGATGTGGTACTGGCACAGAGACCCTGATAACCGGTCCTGGCAGGACTCCGGCCACCACGTTGAGTTGCCCTTGGAAAACACAGAGACGCATTTGGAGAGGCAGTTGGTGTCATCTGTCCCCCACTTGTCTAAAACCGTGGCGCCGTCCCCGGTGGTCCAACTGTAGCCCCGCAGCGCCGAGGTGATGTTGGGACACCGGCCGTCCGGTAAACGCAGACCAATCCAGTATCTTCCGGTGAGACCGCGCAGTAAACCCGCCGCTATCTCCTGCGCTTCGTTGGATCGTAGCGCCATTAAATCTCCGCCGTCGCTTTCGCAGTTTTTCTTGGCGCTCTCAAAGTCCGCATGCAGCTGGTGGACCGCAAAACATTCATTCCCGGCGCAATATTCGGTCTGGCACAGGATCCGCTGTTCCTCCAGCCCGAGGAGGAAAAACGCACCGAGGAGCAGCGAGCGTGTGGAGAATCTCATGATGTGGAGGTAGGAGAAGGTCCTGCGTGATTCAGAGTCGAGTGCTGTTCGAGACAAACCTGAACACGCCGAACATTGTCCCCATTTATAAACCTCCTGCTGAGCTTTTTGTTGGAACAGACGAGGAAGGAAGTCTCGTTCTGGCACAGAGCTCCAATCCCCGGTCCGATTGCTCAACACCCCCACCCTGCGCCCTACCCTCCACCCCCTCCCTCCCCATCTCTAAGAGACTGATCCAT
>OMNV01010023.1:56836-68612 GCA_900303265.1 Brotula barbata | reverse complement strand
GGGGGGGGTCAGGGTGCAGGGGGCTCCATGTGAAGGAGAGAATCAATGTTTGGTGATGTACTCAGAGAGACACAGATGGGGTGAGAGATAAACTTAATAAAAGAGCTTTTCCACAGGTTTGGTGGATGAAACTTTCTCCTCGGTTTTTTTTCCAGCTGGCAAATGCAAATTTTGGCAAATCACATGCTGATGTCATTCATCCGTCATTAACGACCTCATGCTTATTCACTCAGTCACTATGAGCTACGACTAGAATTACATGGCAAAGGTCTCAATAATAAAAGGTTTTATTATGTTCTCAACTTTTCATCAAACCTGATGAAAGATTGAGAACGTTTTATAAAGCGACAGTAAAGTCAAGTCAGTCATGCAGTGCAATGTTACAAAAGGCTTTACGTGTCCAAGGGAAAAAACTAACATGTAAGGGGAAAAATAAGAGAAATCCCTGAGGGAGGAAATTCAAACAGTGATCTGTGGGAAAGAAATAATAATAATAATAAAGAGACATCTTATCCCTGATTCAATCAGAGATCTGGACAAAATGAATGACAGGAACAGAGACGGATAAGGGAGAAAAACACAATGCGTTTATACCATTCCAACATTACGACGCGAGCCAATATCACAGCTGACCGTATTCAATCGACTTTAACTCGTATCTCCACCAGGGGGCGATGTGAGGATCAGTTGTCATAGGAACACCTTAGGAAGTCTGATTTATTGTTGTTTTCGTTTGGAGTTTTGCTAAGAAAAGATGGCAAAGATGATAAAGATCAGCGTTTGGGCCCCGTTGATGTCGACATTCCTGCCCCCTACAGGTTGTCATAAGATACTGCATCATGACCACGCCCAGTACGTTGGACGGATACGGGAAACACGTGGATGGACGTATAAATCGACTGTAAACGCCGCGGGATGGTTTATCTAATCACATGTACGCCAAACACTTTGACTTTATATAAAAACATACACGTCGTATTCTTCAAATGGCGGCCAAACAAACTGCTGAGTCCCGTCTAAATACTTGGTGGCTGTTTTAATGAGCGCACCGCTTCTTGGCCTGGCATCTGACTGGGTAAACACGCTGGTTCCTGGTTCTGTTTATGTTCTCATGTCTATCTGAGGCCGAGGGAAGGACAAGACAGAGCGGGCACCCAAAGTTTGGCTGTCTGGGACGGACAGATATGCAGTAGCTGTAAACGTCGTATATGGTTCAACTGGGGAAACGACAAAGGGGCCAGATGTTGTTTGGAATGAATACTTGGGCTGATAAATCTATATTAGATCCCACGGCGTCCTTGAGCAATTTATCCTGTGTTTTGTAGTATTAACACAGGAAGAAAATGTAACAGAAGCCCAGCACTCTGTCTGGACGTGGATGGAGATTTATTGTCACATTCAAGCCAGTGACACAGCAGCACATTTTGTTAAAGTTGTTTGTGTCTAAAAGAGGCAGCTGGACGCCGTTGTGTTATGGTTTCGGTGGTGAAAGACGTTTGGACGTCAGTCAAATCTGCACTCGGAGTCATTCATCTTTTCCTCCGTAAACAATAGCACAGAGACACAGAGAAATTATTACACGCAAATTGGTGCTTTGCAAACCTTGTAAAGTGTTTTATTTGACATAAAAATACATATGCTACCTTTGGCCCGGAAACAAAACTTTTTGCAGATTTTTGGTCTTGTTCAAAAGTTCCAAATAGAGCTGTACGGACAGATAGAAGACGAAAGGTAAATGAATATAAATCTTGGAATAAAATGAAGTAATAATAACAAATTAAATCTCGTCTTTGTGAGGCTATGATCCTGATCCATATTATGAGAGAGACAAAGCCCAAAAAACACCAAGTCAGATTACATCTCCACGTGTATCCACTCAGAACTGACTGCTATGTAACTTTGGGTGTCATCTGCATATTTGGAGTACGGCATCATCAACAGAAAGTTGGTAGAATTAAAGCCATAATCCATTCATTTACATGTTTTCCTCTTTCCACTGACATCTAAAGATATTAGGGGGTAAGAACAGGTGAACATGAGGTGATGTCATTTATTGATATTCCCAAAATAATCAATGTAAGAATGTGTGGAGGATGCATCGTTGAAAAAGATGAATAATTAACAGCAAACTAAACAGTGCTTGGCATTGGAAAATTGGCATTAAATATTGACTGATTGAAAAGAAGAAAAGTTAATGATTATCCCGTTAAGAAATAAATGTGACCTAAGGTGAGAAATGAGTGGGAGTTTTGTTTTAAGCCATATAATTGCCACTTCATTTACGGTACAGAATGCTGTCTGTGGGAATTCCGGGGAGCTGCTGAAGACTCGCTGCTGCCAGGAATCTCCACACTTCCAGAGGCCATCTGGACAGTCTGTCTGACACCGAGACTCGTCACTGTCTGGACTGGGTTACGCTTCCACTGACAAACCACGCAGTCCAAAAAAATAAAATGAGATCAATTCAAACTTTCAAAAATGAAAAATTCTAAATAATGATTTTAACAGTTGAAATGTTTGGGTGGAGCTGAGTGTTGACTCAACTCACCAGAAAAATGTCAGCTCTTGTGTTTGGATTGTATTTCAAATTCAATAGAAAAGGTTTCCAAAGATCCCTCATGTATCAAACCTGTATAAACAAGACCAGACCCAAAACATCTGGAAGAAAACACATCTGGGGACATTGAATGGAAATTTCAGCTATCACAGTTTAAAAATTAATTAAAAAAGAACTCATAATACATCATAATATGAACAATTTCAATGTCTTTCTATAGTACTTAATGGGTTACTAATGGCACATTAAATGTATCCAGATCCCTTTAAATCACCTCAAACTGTGAAAGCAATTAACCCTCCAAAAGTGTAAATGAAGAAGAATTTCCTGTTAAGCAACTACAGAAAAACTGGAAAAAGTTATGAAATAACTTAATGGGTTAAGTTAATGGGTTTCCAGTTATGAAACCCATTAAAACCAAGAAAACTGTTATCTGAAAGAGTCTTGAAATCACCAAAAAAACCAACTGACAATAATGCTGAAAAAAATAGAAAATTAGGGAGAAAACAAGCTGAAAGAATGAAATAAATGAATAAAAAACTAAAAAAAATGAGATAATTCTGGAACATTGATATATTCCATCACTTAAAAATCCCTTAAATGTCTTCCTTTGAGTGTCCTCTCAGTGCTCACGGGGTTAACCCTGGACACCGTGGCCATAATTTCCCTCTATTCCGTGGTTTGCCTTGCAGAAACCTGCTGCGTGTGAGCTGTTACGCATGACACACACAAATTAGCCATCACCACAAAAAAAGCACAACACTCATCCTCGGTGTCATCTCCAACATGACCACACTGACCAGTGACACGCGTAATATTTGAAATCACCTCTTGAAGTAACAGCACACACTAAGGGGACACTCACCGTCAGCTCTCCGTCACATTTTGTGATTAACTCCGGGCACGTCTGTTAACGTCAAGACCTGAATCACGCAACACCGGATCCTGGTCATTATGCCAACACTGACGCTGATCTCACAGTCGAGTCGACGTCAGAGGTGTTGGTCACAATATGATGCATGGGGTTGTAATATGAAACAGATTCTATGTTCAGTTGTATGATACTGAAGCAGGTTTCAGCACTGTCACAATGAGTTTTTGGTTGAACGTTCCCATAAACATTTTGTTCTCGGAACCCGGTGCTGTGTTTGAGTTGGCAGCCATGTTGGCCTTCTTTTGCGGTAACGAGGCTACAGCGGAAAAATCAGACGGAAGAATGCAAGAAGGGGAGGAAGTCTGCCGTGAAGACTTTACGGTTAGGCTCTTCACAAAGTCATCTGTGACCCGCTGCTTCAGTCTGGGTTGCATCAATGCTCATGGGTGTCAGTGGACTCACACTGGGCATTTGGGTGTAAGATTAAGAGTGAGTGTGTGTATGAGTGAACAGAGGGAATGCGTAAGGCATCCTGGAAAGATGTAGAGAAATTCACGGGAAGCGATGATTGGACTTCATGAAATACATCAGAATATCTGGGACACACTTCCTTTTTAATCACAGGAGGTTTCCAGAAATAAAGGCCACTTATAGCCAAACATTCCCTTGTTTGTCAGTTCATGATGAATTACTTGCCCCATCCCATATAATGAAGACAAAAAGTCAAGATTTCCCATTTATGACCTTTGAATGATGTTAGTCAGTTTAAAATGTTATTTGCGGTCAAGTTTTCCTGGGAAACTACAGTCACAGCCTGGAATCATGCACAGTATATCCAAGTCAAGTATAATTTATTTCTATGAGGAACAATCACAAGAAAATGTGTTAAAGAACGTGAAAAGAAGTGTTCCTTTGAAGAAGTACTGAACAATCAATCATTCAATTAATACAGAATGCTCAACTGGAGGGTAAATTGGGCAAATGATGTTATTAGAAGATTAACAAAATGGAAAACACCTCAGGAGGGACCAAAATTAGTAAAAGTATAAATGAATAAAAACATTATGATCCAAATATAATATAATATTGTAATATATAGAATAGAATATATAATATTCTATTATAATATATTATTATTATAAGTATAATTATTAGAATATATAATATTCTATTATATTGTAAAAAATAGAATTATATTTATGATAAAGTTATAAATTATAAAGGTATTCATGCATATAAAACCGGGGCTTTGAATTGGTGGGCCACGACACCCCTGGTGGTCCATGGAGGTATTGCAGGTGATTGTGACGATAGATAGATAGATAGATAGATAGATAGATAGATAGATAGATAGATAGATAGATAGATAGATAGATAGATAGATGTTTTATTAATAGCTAAGGAAACTCAAGAACTCAATGACTAGAATAATACCTTTTTAATGCCAGAGGCAGGTAAATGTATTAATGTAATGTAATGTAATGTAATGTAATGTATATTCTTTTCATTGATGCTACATTAGTGTTTTTTTTGTCTTTTTACATCTTTTTCTTACCCATTAGTACCTGATGTGTACTGGATATTGAAGATTCTTGCTTTCAAATTGACGCAGCTGTGTAAGAGAGAAGTAAAATTGGTTGTTTCATTGCTTTTATTCCATTTTAATAAATTGTTGACTGTCATGCTTTACTGCCAGGTTACTTCTGGTGAAGGGGCCAAAATAGGTTGAAAACTGCTTTAAAAGAAAGCTATGAACACACTCTGTGAAGTTTATGATTACATGAAAACAACAGATCGTCCCTGTCAGGATGGGGTTGGGGGTCTGTAGACCTCAGGTCAGACCTGAGTGCACATAAGGGACAGTTTTTTTAATTTTCCAAAACCTGACAGTCTTGTTTTATTATTCTGAAAAAAACTCCATTGTAGAATGATACAATGCACCGTGGATTTTTGTGTATATTTTTAAGGCATATCTGTACTTTTGGCCTCCATGATCCTGATCAGCCTGGACGGGATGTCTGTGTGTCTCTGATAAGTAAGCCATGAACACCTTCGTAGTGTTTTTTTGCTGCTAATTCTAGATCAAAGGCGGACTTCCCAGCATTCACTGCCTGAAGTTGGTCCTCAGATACGTGACCAAATCTATCACCTGTCACGATCGGTTTGTTTTTATGGAACGTGAACCTTCGACTGCGATGGCAAACATGTCTAACTCATACTGTACGTGTGACTACATGAAAAATTTTCTTTGAATATACGTTCATAACTGTGACTTGCTCATATTAGCAAACGCCACATATCTCACATTTTATGTTGTATCTATGGTGAAAGTCACCGTTTCTGACAGACGATTTATACACGTTGGGCAAATATGAATACTGTATATCCGCTGTGTGCCATATATGGGAATTTCCAATAGGGATACTAATATGACACACATAGACATACACACACACACATAAGAATGCAAAGAATTAGCAATATTTGCAATCTCAAATCTACAAAAATCAATTCTGAAAACAGGAAGCATTAATAACTGTAAAAACAGCTGTCTGTGCCCTGATGTTTGCAGCTCATCGTTTTTGTCATAGCAGCTAAATGCTAATAAAAAGATGATACAATAATAGGATGATAAATAAGGATAGATTGATATTTATGTTTCACTTTTCACTAACCAATACACAGTCGGACAATACAGGGGTGAAGTACAGTCGGAACAGAAAAAAGAAAGATGTAGTTAGGAACAGACAACAGCACGAACAAGAAGAAGACACAGAGTCATCGCTCCACAAACAACAGGATTCAAATCAAATCATCAATACGATCAATGGAAATGAACGGTAGAAATTAAATGTCAAGCAGCTCAGCGCTAAATCAATTAATAAATGTGTTTGTAGGATATCTTGGTGTGAGGTCAGCCTATGTGCTGGTCAGTAAGTGACTGAAAGAGTATTGTTCTCTCCTAACCTTTCTCACTGTCGCCCTCCCCTGTTAATTATTTTTCACCACACATTTCCATGCGTTTCGATTGAATCCCTTCCACCGCGCCTCTGAATGCACGTCATCATTTCCACTGTTCTTTGTGTTTGCTTTGGCTCCTGAAATGTCGGGAGTGTGAACTCTCTCTTTGGCTCTGTTCCACTCCGTCAACCTCTGGCTCTGCTAAGTGGCACCGGCCTTGAACGTGTTATCGGAACACCAGTGCCAGATGTTGTCAAACAAAAAGTGGCAATAATATTTCAATGCTTGTCAGTCAACATACTCAAGACCTTGGATAATGGCCCGATGGAGTACCTGTTCTCCCGCACGGCCTCACCGATACGCTCCACCTTGGAGGTGATTTTTACAAGCTGATGATTTGACAGGACATTGTGTTTTTGTCCATCGCTCGCGCATACAAATGCCAAAGAATTGTTTGCGCCAATATAGAAACCATTTGTATTTTGCAACACAAGCAAGAGAATGAAGTGGTCGTAAATCCTGTTTAACAGTAGCTCGGTGACCCGCCAGTTTCTTGTGTTCCATGTGCGGACGTGGGCCAGTGAACGGGTCACTATTGTTGCTTCAGCCTTGTAAATGTCAACGTTTCCCACAGGTTTTAAGTGGGAGACCGCGAAATGCGAAAGTGGAAATAATAATCTCACGATGAAGATTATCTGCAGTCTGCGAAACCACGATTCGCAGAAAAGGGATCTTCCAATCCCACGGGAAGTATCGTCTGCCAAATCTGGCCAAAGTCTGGGTTGAATTGAACATCAACTGGAAGCTGTTTTTCTTTTCCTTCATTCCTTGTTAATTTCTTGGAGTTGAAGGAAAATCTCATCTTAATTCCCTGGAATTCATGGTAATATTTTAGACTAACATGCTGTAAGTGGAGCGATTATGGTTGGGACATATTGTCCACAGTCACACACTGAAAACAGCCTGTGAAGACTTGAAGACTTAAGCCTCATTTCAGCCTGCCGCACGCTTTCAGTGTGTGTTAGGTACGGAAGAGTATTGAGGCTAAATAAAAAAAAAAAGACAAAAAGTCCTGAATTTCGTCTGACAGTTCAAACGTTTTTCTCTCCAATTCTGAGTTTAAGGTCAGAATTTTGACTTTTCCTTTTTTACTTGGCCCTAATCCTCTCCTGCATTAAAATTTAAAGATCTTGTTCTAAAATTGAAAAGAATTACTGTGTGCATGAATCTGATGCAGTGAATCTGTCTCGGTTTGATGCATGCAGAAACAAATAAGGCTAACCGGTTTATTCATGGCAGCAAGTCAGACTTATATAACCTGAATGAGACTTTCAATGGATTCCAGCCAATAGTTGGCTCGCTTTGTGCTTTGATCTTTGTCCCGGTGGTAAAATTAATGAAGAATAGCACAACATTTTCCAACAAAACGGTGATTACCTCTAATAGCTGTTACATTTCTTCCATAATTATCAGTCACGATGAATCGAAGATCTGAGTTTTAAACATTTGGCACAGGCAAGACATTGGAGGCAGCTGTGTTCTCTCTTTGAGAAGATGTGTCGCAGACAGAGAAAAGGAGGGAAAGAGAGGAGAGAGAGAGAGAGAGACAGAGAGAGAGAGAAAGAGAGAGAGAGAGAGAAAGAGAGAGAGAGAGAGAAATAAGATGTGTTCAATTACTGAAAACGCCAGTCTGACTCTTCATTCCTTACACTTTAGTTTTCCTTTTCATCCTTTTCAGCCAAACTGACTGCAAACGTAAAAATGATCAAATTTAATAATAGTAAAAAACGGGATATTTGTGATTCATCTTTACTCACAATTTAGTGTGTGTAAACAATAAAGATGAATAAAGATGAAACAGAGGACACATAGCAACAGAAACAAAGAAAAAAGTGATGTATATATTTGTGTTATGCGTGTTTATATTATTTGTACATAATTTGTATATATTTATTTATATTTGTATGTGTTTTATATCGTATGTCATGCATGTTTATTTGTTCAGCACTCGTGTGTATGTTTTATATTTTAAATGTAATAAATAATTTCCCCTACATGCAGCCAGTGTAGCAGTAAGTTATGTCTTTTTACATTACACATCATAAATGGCCGTGTAAATCCTTCTCCTGTAAAACTGCACGGCCACGTGTTTTGCATCGCTGGATTCTGGCCTCGAATGCGTCGCATAATTCAAGCAGAGACGGAGCTCGGCATAACTCAAAACACGGCCTCAGGGTCCGAGGAAAGAGGAGAAAAGACAGCAGGCCCGACATTCTTCAGTGCTCCGGTGTGTGATTAAATTGGAGATTTGGATTTGGATTGGGAACAAGTCCATGTCTCCAGAATGCTGCAAATATCTGAAACTGATTTATCAATAATTACCAAATTAAAGAAATAATGTCTTATTTCTGTTACCACCAGGCTGGCTCCGCTCTGCTGTACAGCTGTTGTCAATGGACAACTATGTGGCTGCAAATTATACACACACACACACACACATGCAGAACCAAATCTAACTGGCTGTTCTGGTTCACCAAAAAACTTCTTTTTTGAGATCTTCATCTGAACAGAACAATATAAATGATAGACGCCTAACATGTGTGTTCCAGACAAAAAAGATGAAAATCGATAAAATCATTTCAGCATCTTTCACAAGAATCTGGATGTTCCGATCCTCTCTCTCTCTCTCTCACACACACACACACACACACACACTGTTATATGCATGACTGAAAATGTCCACATCCAGACTGTATACTGGAGGTGTGATTATGTCACAACCTGGCACAGACTTCCAACAAGAGGGAGTGTTATAAATAACAGTTTACTCAAGATCTGATGGTTACAATATGAATTTGGGTGCGTGCGTGAGTATGCGAGGATAGGGTTTGATCACGAGTTCAAAATTGAAAAATGAAATGTAAGACAAAGGATAAAAGAAGAGAAGAGAAAAAGTGGACGTGGGAGACGGTGGAGGTTAACAGGAGGATTTTTAGGAGGATGACATTGATTTTCCTTTGTAAACAGAAGAACACACACACACACACACACACCCTGTAGTGCTATACAAATGTTTTGGTTTCCACAGCAATCTCACAGCTGTGGTCATCCACCTGTCTCTTTCTCTGTCTCAATTTGACTTCAGGTCCAAAGTGATCATTTCCATCCAAGTCAACTGTCCTCGTGAGCAGAAAAACAATCGGTGACAACGGTGATAAAAACCAAAAAAAAAAAAATACCACCTGACTCCACCTGGGTTCACAACCTTTGGAAGGCTGTGGCACATTTCACTACACAGGACATCCTACTTCATTAGCGAGACACCCAGAGGTGTTTCTGAAGAACAGCCGTTTGTTGAAATCAGATTTATTGTTCTCTGGGGAAGTCATCTGTCTCCTTTGTGTTTGGATTACATAATCTTCATCGTCATGTAGAAATCAAATCGCTCTCTGCACTGTCATGACATAAGATGACTCAGACGAGACAATATGCTGGAGTAGTGCAGAGGCTTTCATGCTGTGTCAGTTCTGTTCCGTTTAGGAGATAAATGAGTTTATTCAACTGCTTTTACGAACAATCATCACATCAACAGTTTAATTGCCTCATACTTACTCATCTCAGAAGTCTTTAACTTTGGCTTCTGAAGGGGTGAGTTGCAAAATTCCAAATGTGGCTGTGATGTGACGACGGCGTCAAACACGCAGCCTGAAAAGCGGGCTGCACATTTTGCCACATGTTGTAAATCTTCTGTGGAAAAACAGTGTTTACCACGTCTCTAAAACAGCTGGATGAGAGCTCTTCCTCATTCTGACTGCTGAGGAGACAGCATGTCCGAACGAGGAGGTGGACCGACAGTTGGTGCCAGTGAACACACACACACACACACACACACACACACACACACACACACACAAAGGATTTTGTACATCGCATGTCATATTTCTCTTTTGGCTGTAAGAGGCAGCGACGGTCATGAATAAATGCAGAGCATGAATAATCTGCACACAAGCCAAAGTGTTGTCATTTAGTAAACACATCCACCATGAATGAAAACACTATGGTAACCGTGACAAAACACAAACAAACAACAGCACACATTCTCTGTTGTTCCACTTATTTCCCACAAGTGGATCCTCCTAGTTCAAGAATTCCTCTTAGTACCCCTCAGCATCCACCACCCGTCTCCCAGAAACATCCTGGTTTGTCGTCTTGTCTCCATCAATCACACTCCATTTGTTTTTAAACATTCCTCCTCTCGGTGACCCACCGAGCCGGGTAACAGAACGGCATTTCAGCGATGTATGTTTAGCGTATGAGAAGCAAATCCTCTCTTGGGCCCGCTTCCCCTGGGTGTTATCCAGAAGTCTAAAACCAGATGTGCAGCCTCAGTAACAGAGTGTCCTATCTTTTTGTGGGCTTTGGCAGCTCTGACAAATACAACACTGAAATCCAGAAGCCTGGCCTTATCACGTGTGTACTATTGATGACACGAAAAGAATCGCCGGCCACGGAAAATTCAAGTGGTGTGTTTGAAATGTGCTGATTAGAAAAAGCTGCTTTGAAGCTACAAAATACCACAAGAAAACGGACGCACGAGCAGAGAGGTGGCTCGACTCTCTTCAGCTGAGTGTTGCTACGTTCCAGGGCAAACGCTGTTCACAGTAATTGGCAGGGCGGATCCAGAACATGCCTCTCGCATTTGGTCGTGGATACTTGTTGGCCACTGGGGGAGATGGATTCAAGCCACGAAGCCTGTATGTTAAACTCAACATAACCACATTCACGGCCTCAGAACAAGGCGCAGGGAGCCTGCTGGATGATGCTCTACCCCCAAACGCTTACAGAACATCGTTCCTGCACGAGAGAAACACTCCCACAAGACTTATTACAGCTGTAGCATCAAATACTCTGCTGCTTACAGGATACACACGTGTAAAAGCTGCAATGGTGAAAGGCAGAGGAATCTGGAGGAGGCTAAATTACGAGACAAAAATATTCTACTCTACTTCCTAGGAGCGATCCCCGGAAGAGGCAACAATCTCCAAAAAAAAAGGTGCTCTTGGCTTTCGGAGGACTTCTTAGGTAACATGAACGGTCTCAGCAGAATCGCTGTGTTTGACTTGGAGATGACCACACATCCACACGTCAGTTTCACAATCCACAAGTTAGGCAATAAAGAATTCAGCAAAATGAGATATGGTGTAAAAGTTACGGCCTGTTAGGAGTGTGTTGACTAATTTTAGAATAAAAATAGAATCCGCGTTGATTGACGTTAGTGGAAACAATCTGCTAACAACTTGATATTTCCTTCGCTTATCAGGGGGAGAGTTCCTCTGACACACACCATCAACTCCCTTGCTCACCCTACACACCCTCACCGTTTG
>OMNV01010023.1:14473-54481 GCA_900303265.1 Brotula barbata | reverse complement strand
CCCCCCCCCCCACAGGCTTTTGTGCTTTTCATGTTAAGTAAAAATAATAATCATCCTTTCGTTTGACAACTGGATAATCTCTTAATTTGACTTGAATTCCATTTTTATGCATTTCAAATAAAACCTTTTTTCGAGTCTTCGATTCAGCAGGAGGCACCAAAGTTCAACAACGCCGGATTTTTTCAGTTTTGTATGCTCTCAAGCCTCCAGAAGGGAGGAGACATTGAGCCATCTGAAGCCAAACTCATAAACCTATTAATAGTTCTTTCATTCTGTGAACTAGGAAAAAGGTTAAAAAACACTGCACACCCATTTATAGACCCTATATGTGGTAATACATTATACCTAAAAAAAAAAAAAAAAAAAGAAAGAAGAAGAATCCCAGCACATTGTTCAGCTTTAGACTAAATAAAGTTTTAAATGAGTTCAAATACTATGTGTTCACGAGAATGAAATAACAATACTTAAAATTTAAATGTTCCGTATCACATGTGTGTTTCACTGCAAAGGCTTCAGGCCACGGTTTTGTTCAGATGAGAACATTGTGTACCGATGTAGACAACGTTGGTGAGAAATGATGATGACGACACTTATGCTATTCTGTTGTTTTATCTTTGTGCTTTTAACGATATGAATATCTGCCAATGTATATTTGATGTTAATGTGACTGAAAAACAGCTGTATTTCATTTGCACACTCAAAAAACTCCTAAGCTTTCCAAAAAGGAAAAGAAAAGCTGAAAGAACACAGCCTGTCTGCCTGATGAGACCAAAAAGTCTAACGCTAAGATTTATTATTTTGTATATTTAATAATCAACAGGCCCACTGGGACAATTTACAGTGATGTGGACTTGCCCATGCCTGTCATTTAGTATCCATATCTTTCAGGAAATACACAATTCATCACAATGTCTGTGTGTAAATTTGAGGGGATTGAATAATTAATTTTCCGCTCCATATGTTGCTACAAAAGTTCATACAATAATCTGAAGAGGAGGAGTTTTGTTTATCATGGACAACATACCTCAGCGGCGCAGGTTCGACTCCGACCTGTGCCCATTGCTGCATGTCATCACCTCTCTCTCTCTCTGCCCTGCCTTGTCCCTCCTGTCTGTTTCTTTGTTGTGCCTATAATAATAAAGGAGAAATGGCAAAATAATCTTTTTCAGGGAATTAACAAGTTTGAACGCTTATAAATGTTCATGTCAAGTCATTAAATGATGCTTGGTTGACAGAGCCCGAATCAGGGTTCATTGGATATTCTGCAGGTAAATACTACCATCTAGTGGCTAGAAACAAAAACTGCACTGAATGCATGACTCCTACGTTTGGAGTGCCGTGGATGACTCATGCTGACTGGATCAGAAAATGGCCAAAGGCAAGGTCTCCTCCGGGAAATTACTTCAAGAGATGCAAAACTGTTTGAAACTACACGTAGTGGTCACGTGAGAGCAACATCCTGAACTGTTTACTGGATTAGCTGGATTATAAAGACAGTGCAGTGAATGCATAATATTGTAGGAAAATAAAAGAGTACACATATTAGCACATATGACGCGTACGAGAGAGTTGACAGTTTGAAATGTGCACACGTTAAAGGCTTCATATTGAAAGGAACCTTTATCTTGAAAAAGAAAAGAAAGGAAGGTTAACTCAGAAATTGTTATTAATTTGCTCATGTAGCACAAAGCCATCTGCTGACAGGAACAGTGTCTCCACGTGGTGCGGTGATGTGGTGAATCGGCCCGTTGGTTTCCAGGTGCAATCTGAACACGCTGCAACTAAAGTGGATCAGCCAAGGAAACATCTGCTGAGAGAAATCCAGCTGTTTCTAATTGTGCTGTTGTAAGTTTACTATCGGGTGTAAATCCTCCCGTCACACTCTTTGTTCCTGTGTAGATTTCACCACAATCTTAGATCAGAACAACGATGGGAGAAATCATTCTTACTCAGTCCAAAGGCTTCACCTGGCATGGTATGTTCTGTTATACATGTCACTTCATATGTAAAGATGTAGAACACCAGAGTCGAAACATGTCTGTCCAACGAAAGCAAACTGAAAGCAGTAATTTGTGACTTTGGCTTGTTAGTCCGTGGCTGCAGCAGGGAGGTAACAGCATCTCTGTGCCCTGTTTGACTTCTACCCACTGTACGTTGCAAATAAATGCAAACTCACCGTCACACACGTTCTGTGCAGTCCTAGAGATCCACTTCTCTTTTTTATTCACTGTTTGTGGTTTGAAGAAAACAAAACTTTTTTGTGACCGTGAGAATTTTCCAACTTACATCTATATTATAAAAACAGTTGCTTTTGCTGGACACAAGCCTTGCGCCATTCCTAAAAAAAAACAAAAACAAAAACACATTCCTGCACCTTTAAATAGCCAGAGGCGCTCTTTAAGGCTCAGGCAAGCAATGTAAATAAGGTCAAAGTTACAGGATAAAATTTGACTGTCAGATACTATTTTTGGTTACCACCACATAAAAACAATGAGTCTGTTTGTGATTATAATTATGGTGTAAAAAATAAAACATAAATTATAATTAATTTAATTAACTTAATTTAATAACTAATTTCATAGTCTTATCCTATTCAAAGCCAAAAAAGTATCCAAGATGGACCACAAAACTGGATTAATAAGATTACTGGAGAGGTTTTCAATCGAGGGTCACACTGATTTTATCTGACAGCCATTCCAAACTCACATTTAACCACCTGGTAACTCCGTTTGTGTGTAATTATTGGCATTGGTCATTTTAGATCCAAGAGGATTTTGTTGAAGATGCGGGATTGTTTAAGACGTTTGTGAGTTTATCATGAACACTCACCAGAACCACTCAGTGGCCATGTTCCCACACATGAAGGGTCAGAATTGACCGTATAAAGGAGCGTACCTCTTAAAGGAATGTGGCTTGGATTTTAGTCAGTGACAAGTGATCTTTCCACGGTGTTTCACTGAGTGCACACTGGGATACTCAGCGACTTTGAATATAAACAACAGGAATAAGTAGTTGTCCAGGGTAAATCAGTAAAAGTCTCTGATTTCAAGCACCAGTGCAACTCAGAAAATGGTTAGTAGTGCTTACAAAATCACAAAATTACACCCATCCATCCATCCATCCATTATCTCTACCACTCATCCAAGCCCTGGATAGGTTGCCAGTTTACCACAGGCAATGACATAGAGACAGCTCAATCACACTCCCATTCACACCTATGAGCAATTTCGATACTCCAATTCACCTACACTGCATGTTAAACATAGAAAATTGAAGCGAACTTCATCTACGGTTGTGTCTTGGATTGCATATACACGAGAACTAATCACAGAATCACGTTTCACCACAGACATTGTTGCTTCTTCTAGGTTCTCTTACAGTAAGACTTAAGGTCAACAATGGAGTTTACTCATGAGTCACTGGTGATCCGCAGGAAGGCTTCATTCCTCTGTTATGTTTCAGCTCTAAATATAACTGCATATAAATTTGCAATGTAAATAAGTGACTGACAGAAACTATGTGGATGATGTGAATAATGAACACAACTGTAACAGCAAAACACAGGAAGCGATGCGATACCTTCCACATTTGCTCTCTGCAAAAGCAGGATGTATGATTTACATGTCAAATTATTTCAGAGAAGTGACAGTTTATCTACGCACACTGTTGTTTTATGTTATCTGGAGGAAGTGCTTCAACGGCAACAGCACATAGACAGAACACTTCAAGAACCATGAGTGAGAGGCGACAGCGACAGGGTCGTCATCGATAACAAACTAATATAGCATTTTCACGTGCTGTTAAACTATGCCAGACTCACATTCCCAGCTTGTCTCTCTATCATTGCTTACTCATATGAGAGCAGACTATCATAAAATTATTATTATGTGGTGGCCATTATAACAATAATGAAATAATGGATACATTTTATATTGTGTGTCAATGTGCAATATTGACTGCAAGTTTATGTCACGGTTTTAAGTACATACTATCTTTACAATATAATGACACGACAGCACCATTAAAGAATTACACAGATAGAAAGATACGAAGATAAAGAGAGTAATCAAATTATTCCCCTGTCGTTTAAGAAGATTCATACTGTCCCAAAAACTGATACCAGCTTCAGCATCTCTGGTTCCACCCGTTGTTGTAAAACCCCTTTCTGTCAGGTGTATTGGGTGTCCGCCTTTGTAGTGCCATGTATTATGTAGATCTTGTATCCAATTGTTATGTTTGGGAGAGTCCCAACCAGTCAAACCTGAATTCATTAATTAAGGTCCTGAGGGAGATGTGTATCCCTGAACGCCTCACCGTATCCTTTTAGTCTAACACTAGGACGCAAAATACTTACATAAAAATGCAATTAATAAGTAAGACATATTTCTGTATGCCTCTGGGAGTCTGGATAGGTCAGGATAGAATCACACAGAGAAATGATGAGCTGTAGTCAGGTATTTTACAAAATTCTTCAGTAGAATGCCTTTAAGTATATATCTTTTTTATTAATTAGTATGAATGATGATATAATTTCACGATTGGATACAAATAAATACAATAAATGGCTAAGACAGAGGCTTTGAAGAGTGGGGCCTCCCTGCTCTCTTGATGCATTTGTCTGTGTCTTCATGCTAAAGTTACAATGCTAATGTGTAACTATACAAATAGCATAAATACAACATTTAAATCCATAAATATATACAGCCTATATTTCGGCTGTGGTTCTTATTAATAAATCAATCTGTGTGGTGTGAGGTGTGAATTTTGACATCCGTTCGTCGTATAGCGTTTCAACACAGGATGTGAATTCACTGCAAATATTTGTTTCTAATTATGAGTTTCATATTGCAATCCACAGTGTAAAGAAACCACAATCACATCAGGGCCAGCAAACCCAAAATGGAGATACCACTTCATTCACGTACTGGCATTAACTCGACAGATAACATTAGCTAGAGGAGTAAAAACATTGTGGAGAAAGACTACATTGGTCAGGCCATGACGAGCATGCATGACAGGAAACAGTCTATTATTAGTAATTCAAATTAAAATGTTAACACTTGCATGACTTTGTGAGAGAAACAACATTTGGTTTATTCGTATTTGTTTATTCTGTATATCATCAGCATGTTTTTCACGTTCTTTCCTCAAAAGTCTCATTTTGCCAGATTACAAAATGAAAAATAAACACATATATAGAAAAAAAAAAGGAGGGCCTATAGAGCATGGCGTCATATACAGCATTTAAAACGAAACTAAATGAAATCATCACACAAATGAACAGCACAACATATTGCCTACGTCCTGCTGTCAAGGAGAAGAAGACAAAATCCACATTTGTACTTTGAAAGAGAATACACAAACAGAGAACAGTCAGGCAGGTCTGAGCAGAGAGTGCAGTTAACACTCTATGGGAACTAGAAAAACACATCTTTTTTTTTTTCCCCCCCTGGCGCACTTCATTTACATTTCCTTCTCCTATTACACAGCTGTAAGTAGACAGTGATTCGTCCAGCAGAAACTCAGTGTGTCTCGCCTGTTGGCTGGCTTGTGTACACGTCAGCAGTTAGTTAAGTCACAGTTGTACCGTAGGATGGACTTCATTTCCAGCAGCTTCTTCCTGGTGTGATTGTGCTGACACGGTACACCTAGTCAGGGTAAGTCAACGCTCTCAGCGTCATTCGCTCGTACTTACGGCCGAACAAGGACGCCATTCCCACGAACTCTTTACGCCATGTCTCGCTTTTAATCCACAGGTGGCCAATTTAAGCAGCTGCTGGTGAAACGAGGCACATTTAATGCGGGGAAACGTCACCGCGAAGAGGGAAAGAGCCAGCGACGTTACCCCTGACATCTCTCCCAGCGCGCGGCGTGGCCCGAGACGCCGCGCGCGCGGACACGGCAGCTTTGACGGGCCAACACACAATGACGGCGCACGCGCCACTCAGGTGACCCGAAGCCATTGTTTTTGCGTGCTCAAAGTGGTTTCAACTGTGAGAAAATGCGGTTTCGGCTGGTGAAGAGGAACCTGCTCGCTCTGCTGGGTGTTTCCTTTGTAGTCGTGACGCTGTTGTTTTCTACACGTGTGTTGTTATTGGACGACGACGGCCCGAACGGGCCCGGTAACGTGGTTCAGGGAAGCTCGGAGGTACGTCCAGGAGAACCGGTCAAACTGAACTTTGGCTCGCTGTCAGCGTTGACTCGCTCCGTTTACAATGCCAATTACAAGCTTTGTGTTCTCAATGCCGATAAGTTTCAAGGGGAGCCTCTGCTGGTGGTGGTTGTGCAGGTTCACAACAGGCCTGAATACCTCAGACTGCTCATCAAGTCACTGGAGAAAGCTGCTGAGGTCCACAGCTTCCTCCTGATCTTTAGCCACGACTATTTTTCAGAGGAAATCAACGCCATTGTGCAAGGGATCACTTTCTGCAAGGTACTGCAAATTTATTTCCCTTTTAGCACTCAGCTGTATCCCAAAGAGTTTCCTGGGCAGGATTCACGGGACTGCCCTCGCGATATATCCAAGGACGAGGCCCGCAAAACAGGATGCCTCAACGCGGAGCATCCTGACTCGTACGGACACTACAGGGAAGCCTCCATCGCTCAAACCAAACACCACTGGTGGTGGAAAATGCACTTTGTATGGGAGCGAGTGCCGGCGATGCAGGGCTACAGTGGCTTTGTGGTGTTCTTAGAGGAGGACAACTACATCTTGCCTGACTTTTTCCATTTTTACAAGTCAATGTTGGAGTTCAGAAAGAACAGCTGTCCTGACTGTGATATGTTGGCTCTGGGTAACCATGATGGTGCCGTAGATTTCCCCACACTAACCAATAAGGTGGTAACGGCCGGGTGGATGTCCACGAAGCATAACATAGGCATGGCCATCTCCAAGGAAGTGTACTACAAACTGATGGGCTGCAGCAACATATTCTGCACTTATGATGACTACAACTGGGACTGGACTCTGCAGCACCTCTCAGGAAGCTGCATCACAAAGCCCCTCAAAGTACTTGTGGCACAGGGCTCCAGGGTCCTTCACACAGGAGACTGTGGCCTTCACCAGAAGGCAAACTGCCGACCGGAATGGGCATCACAGAGGGTTGAGCAGGCCCTTCAAATAACTAAGGATGTTATGTTTCCTCAGTCTCTTGTTCTTATGGGAACAGAACCAGTAGAGCACAAGGCACACATGAAGAACGGTGGATGGGGTGATATTCGTGACCATATTCTATGCAATAATTATGCCAAACTTTGAACTTTGTCTTTCAACAGTGTCTTTTCTCAAAGAATTATGTCTAGGAAGAGGTATTTTGTGTAAGATGTGCCATGACCACACAAATTTTCAGGGTTTCTGCGGGTTAGCTGGTTTACGTGGTGTTTCATTCAGTAAGGTCTTCCGTGAGTCAGGACCAAATGTAGTCCATGTGTGCTTGCATGTAGGTGGTTTGATTACAACTTAGTTTGTAACACAACTTTAAGCAGCAAAGGTGCACAATTGCCAAAGACTTCCTTCATAGTTGTGTTGTGTGTCATCATGCTTTCAGGCTCAAACATGCTGTTCTATTTCAAGACGAATAGATGTATAGCACGCTACAGTTGAATGAGAGTGAACTGGGCATACCGCACACAGTCATTTGCAATTTAAATATGCCAATATGCCTTATTGTATGTTGAGCACCTGAGGGAACATTTCCTCCTGATGCATTTCATACAGTCTTGTTATGTTTTGTATCAAATGTTGACTCGTATGGTTAACTTGAAACGAAACATTCAGCTGCAATGTTTTTTTGTCTGTTTGTTTTTTAAAAGGTGCAAATTATGGTACAATTCTCAATGCAACTGCAAAAAAAGCACATGTAATGTAAAAACATAGACGTAGGTTTTTAAATGTATATTTGAAAATATCAAATTTTATATTAAGAAGCAATGTTTAGTCAATTTACAAACCGCTAATTTTGCGGTTGTCTTTTGCATATTTTTTATGCACATAATAGAATTTGTGTTGCTGATTGTAAACTTAATTTTCTGTCTGTTATAACCAGGGTCAGTTGAGTTGATGTGAATTGATAACATTTATTAAACTATCCAGCACCCACAGGGTAATAATTGTGCACCCTGGTTGCAACAACAGCTGGTTTGATATTGATCTGATGTTTGTCTGGGACTGTATTTGCTTTCTGATTAGGGAAAATTGACCTTTTGGAGTCTTGTACAAGGTTCTCATTTTTTGCAAACATCAGGGTCGACTTTGATTTTGTTATAAATTTGCACATTATTGTAATGTATGTTTGGGGATGTAACACGGCCAAATTATTTGAGTTTATAAATAAGATAAATTATGTTCCTGTACCAAGTTCCAAGATTGAATGAAATTACTATGTCGTGCCATTCCAGTAGTAGACATTTATAATTAAACTACACCAAAAGTGCCTTTACATTTTCTCATTAATGCTTAAACCTGTTAGCATAGCAGTAGGATTTTTAAGGTGGTACTTAATTCTGACTTTTCCTGTGTTGGGGACTCTCATGCTGCATCACCTGATACACAGTGAAAATGGATTTTATGTCAAACTAAAGGGCGTCTTAGTCACACAGAAAACCTTCATACATAATCATGCAATGTATTCATTATGTATTGCAATGCATTATTATGGGTGTATGGTTAGAACACTTACTGTTAGATTAGTGTTTTAACTTGATATTGCATCACCTCCTTTGTGTGTTCCTGTAACTAAACATATGCCTTATTGAGATTCTTGACAATCTAAATGTCAGTGAATGTGGTGGAGAGGAAATGATCTTTTACTGAAAAGCACAGCTGATTATATGGGATCATTAAAGTATGTTGTGATACATGTTTTTTACCAAAGCTTTGTCTGATTCCTATGTGCGTCACTTAATCATTCCTGGAATGTACAAACCAAAACTTTGTCATTGTATGTGTCTTTATGCATTGATCACTTGTCATTCTTGTTCTCATTGTTTGCCTAAATGGAAAAATAAAAGGTTGAATTTTGATTGTCTCGTTGACTGACGCTAGGCATTACACTCAGATAGTTATTTATTATTCCCCAAGGGAAATGATATCCCCTTCACACCACATAGCACCACGCCTCTCCTAAAAGTAAACCTCTGACACTGAGAGTTGCTACTTATTTGCCCGGACGCACATGCATAGTTGCAGCCTAATTTATCATGTATATATATATTTTAGGTATATTTGTCTAGATTTCCATGTCCAACCATTATCTATACTGCTTATCCATGTAAGGGTCGTGGTGGGCCCAGAGCCTTCCAGCAGTCAGTGGGTGAAAGGGTATATATATATATATATATATGTATGTATACTGTATATGTGTGTCTATATATATATATAATATGTTCTTTCGTATTATGTGATGCATATGTTGCGCTAAGAACATTCACTATGCAAAATATTTCCTGCAGTCCACTGTCTGTGGTATAGTATGGTAGTACAGTGGTAGCAGTAGTGATTAAAGTTAATGTTCTGTTCTGTTCTGTTTTTCCTATATGTTGCACCCTGGCCCCGGGGGAATGCTGCCCCACTCTGTGGAAAGTATACTGTATTGTGGAAGTGACAATAAAGTTGAACCTGACTTGGTTTGTGCAGCAGCACACATCTAAAAACAAGTCAGGTTAATACACCATAAATATATGCAAATATCCTGCATATCGTGTGACTATTCACGGTAGATTGATCAAATCTCCATTATTAGTTATGAGTTGAAGAATCTGCCCTGCTAGCTGAGCAGTTTGCCCCAGCACACGTCACGTGAGCGAATCCAGTGTTTTCATTGGCTAGAGTTTACTCCGTGTTTACTTCCGGAAGTCTGTGTCAGACTTTACTGAACGGGTATCAAATCTCAAACCAAGAGCGTTGTAAGGAAACGGTAATGTCGTCTTTTATGCTGATCCCTTTAATGATTCTATTCATTCATATAACGACTGAGTTGTTATATAGCTTCACTTCGTCTCAATCGTGTTTCTTGGTGTTTCTAGATATGACTGCTAGCTGTTAGCTGCTATCGCTCTCTGAATTTTACGTAAAGGACTCTGTCTACAACAGCCGTGCGCGTAGCTTGTGAAAATAAATGATAAAGACGATATCCTTAGAAGATATTGGAAGGGGCCTTTATCGGTTCGTCAACAAATTTACATCGGAAATGGGCCAAATGCTCGTAGGGCCGCTAGCGACTTGTAGCGACTCTATTGGCTGTTAGCCAACATGACACTAAATATTGTTTTCTGACGACTAAACACGTCATTCAAATACACCATTAGTACATTTTATATTCCAAATATACTGTAGTAGTAGCGGGTATTTGATAACTCGTGTATTCACTTTGTGTGTGTCTGAACCTGTTTAGGTGTGTCCACATCCGAGCCACAGGATGGCACATTGGTTTCACAGAAACCCACTGAAGGCCACAGCGCCGGTTTCTTTTAATTTCTACGGAGTGGCTGGGAGCCCAGCTGCCAATAAGATATGCAAGTATGTCTTATCTCTACTTAACAGTTTGATAACAGTCATGTCAGAATGTTCTGTTATTACTTTTAGAACTATGATAACTGGATGGACAAGTTCGGCGCTTGTGTCTTGTTAATGATGTGTTATTGTCTCCACAATCTCTTTCATGATGTAATGCTTTCGCCTTTGTCAGTAATGGTTGACTGTCACCTGACCACAGCCACTGCTACACATTGGAAGGTGGTATTTTGGATATGATGATCGCTCTGAATAATTTACAGCACGTAATTTCGTCCATATTTTCAGTGATCTGAGGACAACCAGGGCACGACTGCTGGAGATGTTCACTGATCTCACCTGCAATCCTGAGATCATGAAAAATGCCACAGATTCTTATTTCTCCCTCCTACAATGTAAGTCTTAGTTTTACAATTTTATGCAGGTAATGATCACAGGCATTGTTGCTTGAGAAATACATTTCACACAATTCAACTGTGTTGTATTAATGTAAACCCTCTGTCTCTCTGTTGCCTTCTAACATTAGCTTTCTTTTGATTACTTTGCATAGCCACTAACAAACTGCTGCTGGTTTTAAATTTGATTTGTGATAGGTTTTATCTCATACTTGGATGGAACTACACAGGAGAACAAAATGAGGTTCATCCAGACTTTTAAGTGGACTGATACCTTACAAGGAAACACACCAAGGTACAAATATACTCTGATTTCCCCAAGGAGTTTGGTAGATGTATTAGATGATGTATTAGATGAATTTTTTTATCTCTGTTTACCTGAATTGGAAACTGAACAAATCCAATCTCAGTGCCATCTAGTATCTTCTTAGCACTGATGTCCTCTCAGAGCCCAGCTCTTACTGTGGTTCAGTGTCCTGAGTGTTATTACCACAGATGCCTACACGATGTATTTAAACCTGCTGATCATTATAACCATGCTGTAAAAGTGTGAAAATGAAACATTGTTTTGTTTGCCCTCATTTTTCATTTTACTGGTCTTGCCCTGTGCCTGGACTTGTTCCATTTTTAATTAACCCTATGTTTCTCCTAGTGCCCAGCAGGATGCAATCTTTGAGCTGGTCTCCATGGCCTTCAATGTGGCCATCTGGTACACTAAGTTCGCCTCAAGACTAGCAGGGAAGGAAAAGTATGTCTTAAGCTACAACTTTTTTACCTTAATTTTTACCGTAAATCATACGTCTAGTTCGGTTTATAAGCTTATATTTATCTGTTTGTTAGCATTACAGAGACTGAAGCGAAAGATGTTCACCGGAGCCTGAAGGTTGCTGCTGGGATATTCAAGAATCTCAAGGTGAGGCTGACACACGCATCAATTCTACTTTATATTGAATATAATTTTGATGCCCAATGTTGTCCCAGTTTCACGCACAAAATAAGCACTTACGTATATATAGGACTGCAATTACACCAGGAATAAAAAAAATATAGCTTTCTGCAGTGTCCAGTGTTACCGGGGACAACACCGGTTTCACCTTTGGTCACAAGGGTCAAAGGGGGAAGAACTTGCTGTCCCCTGCAGCTCTGTGCTCTGTTGAGAGAACCTATGGTGAAACGGTGCAGTCATGCCTCTTGTCCCGCTTTCGGTTTTCAATGTGTATATTTATTACAGTCAAAATTACAATCTGCGTCATGTGAGTGTGACGGAGACTCCACATTTGACTTCCCCGAAGCCATGGCAAGCACTTCGCTGGGAGCGTGCTGCATAAATGGATGCAAGTGGATACATTTCAGCAAACCACACAATCCGAGTGATGAACCAAAACAAAAAAATGCTTGGAAGGATGCACAAAAACATGTTTGTTGAAAAATGTTAACTGGTGTTCTCTGAGCTCCCTGGCTCCATAAATGGAAGAACTACTTTTTCTTGGCTGAACTGTTCTCTGGGGCCTTTTTCATTTGCCAGTTGGCCTGGTAGGCCTGATATTCACAACAGGCATATGGTGCCATACAGGCCACTTCATTACCAAAGAGAGGAAACTGGGATGAATCATGGACACACTACTCTCAATGGATCTGACAAAACTTGTGTCAAAGTACACCCATTGCGCCATCTAGCAGTCAACTAGGAACATTACTCGTGTGGAAATGAGGTCACCACGGCATGCATTTTGTATGGCTCTATACATTTCTGTCATACCTGACAGCTTTCCGGGTAATGTACAGCCACAGCTGACTTAAAACTTTAAAGTAATTCTGACCTCCTTTAACTGCACGATGGTCTTATGAAACTCACACACAGCACCATGTTGCTAACGAGTTATTGGTTAAAAGTATAAACAAGTGGACATGGCCAAATGACCCTTGATGTAGAGAGTGTCTCATCGTATTATTTCCTCTGACGAAGCTCAGCCGATTCTAAGAGAGTCTGTGTTCTTGTATGTGTCATACAGGAGGCCCACATCCCTCGCCTCATTACGCCAGCTGAAAAAGGCAGAGACCTGGAGCCCAGAGTAATTGACACATACATTATCCAGTGCCAAGCGGAGGCGCAAGAAGGTAGTTACAGTTTCAGCCGTGAACTCTGCGTTAGCCATTGGAAGGCACTACACAATATTAGTTCTTTTTAAAGCCTTTCATTGCTCATCCATGGAATATCTATTTTGACCAGTTAACACTTATTCTGTCTTATTTTTCTGATTGATTGAATTAATTTGATATTTAACTACACAAAAACTTGTGCAGTGCTTTTAGCTAACGTTGGGTTGCGACTACCTCTTAACTCTCTGTTAAAGATAATGGATATGTCAACATGGTTGGAGTTTCGTATTTGTGTTGGACTGACTTTCTCTCCTGCGTTTTGTCGTCATCGCAGTGACAATCGCCAGAGCGATCGAACTGAAGCACAATGCCTCGCTCATCGCAGCCTTGGCCTTCGAGACGGCAAACTTCTATCAAAAAGCCGGTCAGTATTTCTGTAGTTCTTGCTTTTGAAAGCCTTAATTAAATCATTGCAGCTCTGAGGGTAATGGTCATGATACCTAACAAACTAATAACAGGCTAAAGATTAGCGTTTCTCTCTGTGCAGACCACACGCTGAACACCTTGGAGCCAGAGTACAGCAGCAAGTGGAGGAAATATCTCCAGCTGAAGCAGCACTTTTATATGGCTTACGTAAGTTTGCCCATATTGTAACGTAGTTCACCGTCTCACTCATGGATCGCGAAACAAGGACGAGTGTAGTTGATGTAGTATTTTCTACTGCAGCGTCCGTAAAGGCTCTGATTCTGTCGCAAAAAATGAATCTCATGATTATGCCCATTAAATCTTTCGGCAGGCGTACTGCTATCATGGACAAACACTGCTGGCGAGCGATAAGTGTGGCGAGGCCATAAGATCCCTCCAGGAAGCGGAAAAGTGTACGTATATGTCTTTGATGTAACTAAAGTTTGTTGTCATAAACACAACATCAAACCTTTATCTTGACATTCCACCCAACGAGATACGAGTGTAAAGGGCTAAGGTTGCAAATATACACCAATCCAAGTACCTCATCAGTAGATAAGTATTTGATAACATTCGGCAGTAATAAGACATGAAAAAAACAGCACATTAGCTGAAAAACATGGATTCCTTCACGCTTCTGCATTGTTTTTGTTATGTGTTCGGACACACCCATGTACTTAACAAACTGTACTGTACAGCACATATTATACAATTTGTACAAACTCGATGATGCTTTTGTTTAGGCTACTCCCGCGCCGAAGCACTGTGTAAAGAATATCGGCAGACCAAAGGCCCAGGCGCCACAGCCAAACCATCGGAGCAGCTGTTCTTCCTCAAGCTGGGCGCCCTCATTAAAAACACGCTGGAGAAGTGCCAGAGAGAGAATGGCTTCATGTGAGTCACACACACACGCATCACGGCACGTGTGTGTGTGTATATACACAGACACCGTACTCTGAAGTTGTGCAGCTAGAGCAATATAAATATTACAAAGAGAATATTTGCATGCAAACCCAAACACGTACCGCCATATGTTGGTGGAAGCAGTGAAGTATTTGCAAAGCGCAGATGAACAAGTCGATACACATTCTGAGTTATGTACTGCATGCAAATCAAATAACAGATATGGAAGTCCTCTCTTGGTATGAACCATAGTTGACAGTGCCAGAATACAAAAGATGAATTTGGTATTATACAATGTCATGTTTTAAAGATGATCCCCCATTAACTACAAGTTTGGACACATTCAGATACTTCCACAAGGTCCCAGCTGAGGCACCACTGCTGGAGTTGAAGGCGAGCTACGGCCTGGCTGAGCCCGTCCCCTTTGAGCTGCCAGCCGTCAGCGAGCAGTGCACTCCCGAAGTTTACGCCACCTTTGACCTGACCAAGGGAGCCAAAAATGACAAGGTACTGCAGCAGAATCCTGAATTATTTTATTATTATATTTCTAATAGGAAATAGTTTCAGATTTGGATTTGCGACTTGCAAAATATTTATCCTCTTCTCTTCTTGTGTCGCTTTGATTCCAAGGCCAAACCCAAGGAGGAGGAAGTGAAACCAGTGAAGGAGCCAGATTTGAAGCCTCAAAAGGACACAGGCTGTGTCATCTCATAAAGATCCAGTGAATTCTATTTTCCACCCTCATTCACCAGTACCGTCTATTGTAACGATGGTAGCATTTACCTTACGTCTACATGTATATTTCCCATAGGAAAATGTAATTTTTGTAACATTAATTCATTCTGTTTTGCATTTATGACATATATACATCTGGTATTTGGGTATGACGACCTTATCACCTGTCAGCTGTTTTCCTTGCAGATAAGCCAGAACCAGTTAGAGGTAACAATCATTGAATTGTTAAAAATGCATCTGAACTGAAAGTATGAATCAAAATTAGGCATTTACACGAGGTTATTTCAAGTACAGTAATGGTAAATAAGCCTTATAGGTTTAGTAGTTGTATTTTGATGGTGCCTTTGGCTGCAGCATAAACTCACTCATTTTCCCTATTAATCTACTTACCCATTAAATGAATTTGTTCGGGGCTGCCTCATTAAAAAAAATATATTAATAGGTTCAAAATCACAAACAAGACTGCATGGATTATAGATGATGTGTTGGCTCTGTTTATTTTGTAGCATTTAATGATCAACCTTTTTTTAGACAGCATGATGCATTTACTGTAGTTTTTTTTTTGAGAAATCTGATTTCTACCTACATTATTCTTTTTCAGAGGAATATATCACAGACTAAGGCTGAATCGTAGTGTCACAGCAGTGGAAACATGGGGATTATGTAAGATATCCCAGTAGCTTGTAATTTATTTTTATTTTTGTCATTTTTCATTGAGAACCTCCAGCACTCCTCGTGATAATACACAACTCTACACAGAATACTGTACAACATTGCCTTCAACTGAATCCATCAATCCCTGCTGGGACAAAGCGCATGGATTTTCTTATCTGAAATGATGTCACGCGTTGCTGAAAACCTCCAGCTGCATCCAGAATCAAAGCTGCAAGTGTCAAAACTTTTCCGCTCGGGAAATGAAACGATCTCAGACGAAGCGTTATTCAATCGTTCAAAGCTATAGGGTATCCATCTTATTTGAAGCTGTATCTACGCTGCTGAAAAAGCTGGCAAACTTACCGTGTAATTCCTTTATAGCCTTTGCACTTTATAGTTGTGATCCAGGTTGAATTGGACGAAACATTTGGTTCATTTTGCTTGTAACAAGTAAGTTTAATTCATCAAACGTCGCAGAAGGCAGAGGCAATCATCATTACATTGTACTGTAATTCATTATTCATCTAATGGTATCCTTCATGTAAAATGTATTTCAAAGGTATTAAATAATCCATAAAACCAGAGTCTCGTACCATGCTGTGCTCCGACGCTATGAAACTTCATTTACATCATTGAGAATATATTGAATAATTGAATAAACCTTTACAATCGAAGTATGAAAATGACCAGAAATATACATAACTATCCAAACCTGTTAGAATTTTTAGGGTGAGAAATGGAATTTGAATATTTCAACTTAAATCATATGAGAACAATAACATTCTGGACAAGTATATATTGAATGTAACTATAAGATGTCTGTCAAACTGTGTGAAAAAAAATTCTCTGACAGTGATAGCAGAAGGAAAGGAAACTGTTGAGAAACATTAGGGTCAAACTGATAACAGCTTGACAACGAGCCTTCCCATAGCACACACTGCAGTAAACCCAACCCACAACACAGAGAGCTTAACTAATTGAACTGTCGATCACCGATGAACTCTGCTGCGTCTGGCATCAGGTTTCAAGACTGTTGATCCTCTATCCTGTACTACTGCTGTGCGTCTCCACCAAAAACAGGACGTGCAGCTGTGAAATGAGAAGGAACCACCACTGCTGTGTTTGAGTGGTGAAGAAAAACTCATCTGAAGCAAGAACAGCCACCAGGAAGTAAGTGTTTGCTAATTCTGAAGCTAGTTAACAGGATAAGAATGGCGCTGGAATAAATCCGCATAGCTCCCGCTGTGTGTGTGTGTTAACTTTAAGGTGTTAAACTATCCCTTGGTAAATATGTGCTCTGCCATGCTGTCATTGGAGAACTTACAATAACTCAACACACACATTACAGCTGCCGGTAAAATGACAACATACAGGAGAATGTTGGAGTGAAGACGACGTAAAGTAAATTTAAATCAAATTATTCAAAAACTCGTTCAATCTGTCAGGGAATGGACGTCCAGGAGACAGAGTTTGGCGGTCCTCGCCCGCCCAAACAAAAGAGGATCATCCACTTCTCCAGTGGAGAAATTCTGGAGGAAGAGGAGGAGGACAGTGATGAAGACGACGAAAATTCAAGGAACAAGCCACCAAAGCCAGCAGAGAGGGTAGGAAATTTGAGCTTCTAGTGAGATATTATTGACCCCTTATCAACTGGTAAATTAATTTGTAAATTGTGTACAGCTCAGACCAAACAGTTTAGGGTTATTTAAGGTATTTTGGATTCATGTTTTTCTTCTTGACCCCTTAATAATTGAACACACCATGTAGAAAACATGGAAAAATCTTGAAGTTAAATGTCTATATTCTGGATGTGTTGGATATCATCTTATATATAGTTTCCCACAATGTATCCTGTGCTTTTTGCTATCTTTGTACATTTCAATAGACTTCAAAATCAAACACTATGAACACGGGGACCATATTGTTGCTTACCAGACTTTTGAGAGGCTAAGTAGCAGTTATGTTGTATCTGTCTTTGTCTCTTCTTTTTAGACCAAGTTCTCCTGGAAGAAAGTGGCCATTCTACTTGGGAGGATGTCACTGATGAGTACGTGTTGTCAAATTCCTACTTATAATGTGGAACGCAAGGCCTGCTTAGTCAACAGTAAACAGTTCTTAAAGCCACACAGGAGTCTCACTGGGTCAACATGTTGGTTTCCATAGGTTGTGACTTCCTTGGAGGGAGACTTGCTGGTCTGCTTGGACTAAAGGCAGCCAAGTACCAGTATGCTGTAGATGAATATCACCGTGACAATAAAAAGGTAGTGCAGAGCTCATTTTAGAAACAATAAAAGTATGTCAGACCATACTGAATCAGTATGTATGAGCTATTTTGACCACTTATTATTATTGTTATTTCTCATCCTCTAACAAATTTATTGATATAATTTAAAAATGTGCGCAAGCTTACATGTCTTGCCGCCATAGCCTACAAATTTTAAAGTACATATTAAATCTTTTTAATTTTTTTCTAAATCATATAACTGACGGAATTCATTTATCTCACTCAGAAAACACAGAGCCAAGCCGAAGAAGGCTTTGGGAGAGCACGAGCAGAGATGACACAACTCTCTGACGGAGGAGGTGGGAGCCACTATGGAGCTACAGGGAGAACAGGAAACCCCGCCGATCATCAAATGTGCCTTGATAAGAAACACTCAGACAGAAGCCAGGGCTGTCACAACAAAGGCTTTCGAGAAGATGAGGATTAGTTAAAGTGATCACTGAGAATGTTGTCATGTGACCTGTGGCACCATCATTCCTTCATTCTGTAGATATCTTGAATGGAGAAGCAACAAGAGCAAAGTACAGCATGTTCATACTACTGAAGAGGAAAACAAACTCAGTGACAAAGATGTTACTCGATTTCAGTGTTCAGACTCGGTGGAAGACTGCGAGCTTTCAACCAAGTGAAACACCATTCATTTGTATGAAAGAAATAATTACCCAACTAAAACAGTAAGTGTGTCAAAACTTGTTGGTGGCTCGAATTATTGTGCTGCGAATCACGCCGATATACGGCGAAGCAGTTAACGTACGTAACATCGACGTATTCATATAAAATGTGTCAATAAAAAAAAAAGTAGATTGCCGACGAGGATGGGATTCGAACCCACGCGTGCAGAGCACAATGGATTAGCAGTCCATCGCCTTAACCACTCGGCCACCTCGTCCGGTAGTACCTCCGTGTACGCTATTTTGAATATGAAATATAGTTAAATACGGGTCGTTCATACATGTTGACATCCATCAGAGAACCCAAAACCTTTCATTTAAGAACTAAATGAAGTCTACCGCGTGGTTTAACTTGGCCGGGAGCGAACGCCGTTTGTACTGCGCATTCTCCGAAAACGACAGATAGCAGCTAAAAGACAACAAACATGTCGACCATCAAGTGGCAAAATCATCCGTAATTATGCTCTACCCTGCTCTGACACCTACCATTTTCTTTCGTTTTCTTTCGGAATACAGCAAAATAAATAATTAAAACAAACCAACCAGCCTGAGGCCTGTTCACAGGGCCCCATCACAGCACTAAGATCAATTAATGGCGTCCAATGTGAACAACAGGAGTTTGTATCAACCTTTATGTTAGTGGTTAAATTTGATTTGCTACGTAAAGACGACTGACTGACTCCTGCATGTTCATTAAATACATCTGATGACTGAATGAATGCTTTATTTAAGATACAGACAAGACAATGACATAAAAAAGTCCAAGTCCAATATATATTCATATTATTGGAATGTATGGGAAACCGGAGGACCCGGGGAAAACCCACTTTTGTCCCACAAAGCCATCTGCTATTCGTAACAAGACGACACAGATAGATCATCGGCTCCACCGTAGATGCAGAGGATGAAAGGCAGGAACAAAGCAGATGCAGCCTTCGGGAGGGTGGTTAGGACGTGGGGCGTCCTGGGAGTCATGGATCTCCAGAAAGCATTCGAGGACGAAGATGGACAGGACAGGTCTTGCGTTTCGTCGACACAGCTTGGAAAAATCTGATTCCTCTTTCGAGAGAAAAGCATTTTAATTCTTCCACCGAGATGGAATTTTTTACCTTTAGTCATGGGGCGATGGGGAGGAGAAATCTTTCTCGGCCTCGCTGCCAGACTTTTGTCGTGAACGTCAGCTGAGTGTATTTGACTGCTTGCTAAAAAAGCAGAGAGGACTCTACACCCGCTCACTTGAGCCATGCACGTCTGTAGTATGAGGACAACATGAAATATCATAACGCGCAGAGCACTGTTGGACACCATGCTCCCTCCAAAGATGGAACACATCTGTAGCGCTGACCTGGGTATCTCTTTGTCTTGGGATAATGCCTCGTTTACCTTCTTTGCCACTTCTCTTGCCACCACTTCGGAGAGTTTTTCAAAGCTGTAAGACCACTCCACTTCCACTTGTAAGACTTCACTAAAAGAAAGTGGAATGGAATCCCCGAGGCACGCATGAATATCATCCTCAGACACTGCCAGGATTTCGCCATCCTCGTCCAATTGTGGCAATTCTGTCTCAGGCCTGAAATAGAAAACACACACACACACACACACACCAAACTTAGTTGTACTCATCCACTAAGTGCAACAGCATTCAAACTAACTACTACACTTGTTAGATGTTGGTGAAATGTAGCAATATTATAAAATGAGCTGAGATCTATCTTGAGAATAATGAAATATCTTAGTCTCAGCCAAAGTTTGTTGAAATGATTGCTGATGAGAACTTGAGTTGGAGATCGACAATATTAGCGAGAGTGCAGAGAGAGAGTCATCTTGTGAATGAAGTCTTGTTATCCTTTATCAACCTTGTTTATCCTTACCGCTCCTGTTTGTAATGTGATTTAGGAAAGCACACACTCTACTACCCTCCCATGCCCTTTTTGTCTGTTTTGTTTTAGACTTGCTGTCAATCTGCTGCTCTAATCCAGAGACTTCCAACTTCTCACTGTTTATATTATTGTTTTTCTAATCTTTACTTTATCTGCAGGACACAGACCAGAGAGGGTAATATTCCAAACATCTGCAGGTCCAATGTTACTTAAGCTTCATATAATCAGACTATTTAAGACCCATTTCATGATATATATATATATATATAGAATATATAGCAGATCAAAATTATGGAATTGGTGTACAGTTCTTATTCTGTCTGATTTGAATCATGTCAAGGTAGGAGCCAAGAATAAACCCCATCAGGGTTTAATTGTTTGCACACATAATTGTTTGGTATGTTTTTTTTAAAACTTAAAAGCTCAAAACATTACTGTGCACTTGTGTTGCTTCTTCTTCTGCTGGTGTTAGGGGCACTATTGGATGTGTGACGGCGAGCCCGCACAGAATCCAGAACCAATTTTGAGACCAGCATAACAATGCCAATACAGGCGTTGGCCAGGGCAATAAGAACTGTGGCATCAGTCCTGCCAGCTGCTATCATCCCCCACTGCCTGAGGACACAGGAAACAAATGTCAACCAAAACAAGCATTTAGTAGCGTTGGACAGTATTTCTGCTTACTGTACTTTAAATATATGTTTTAAATACATACCATGTTGTATTTAATTGTCTTTAGTTGGTATCAAAATACATTTCAGATACTGTAATTTGTATTTTCAAAATCTTGTCCCAATTTTGCCCCTGGATGAGATAATATATACATTAGGTGTAACTTGTATGAGGTCATGGTGGTTATACAAATGAATAGCTGAAGTAAAAAGACCTGGACCTTGAACCATATACTCCAAATACCACCTGTGGAGTCGGGAATATAAAAATGAAATTGTGCAAACATCAAACGTCTTTCAACTGTTTATTTTGTTTGTTGTTGAAGGCATAACTTTATTTGCAGTATAACTTAATGACTTTGTTTTTTGGCATTAGTTTTCTTTCTCTTTGGATTTTGAAACAACAAAACCAGGTGTCCATAAAAACCTTTCACCTAATCGGCACCAGTGTGTAGAAAAACACTGAATAAACTTGACTTAAAGTTGAATGACTGAATAAATGTGAAATTGTGAAGGAAAAACACAGATAACCAGGTTAAATACAAAAAGAAATTGCATGTTTTTTTATGTTTTCATGTTTAAGTTTATGCACCAACATATTTTTTTGTTTTGAAACATTGTACTGAATTTGGATACAAAAGCAATAATTTGTCTTGTGGGTCAAAGATAAAAGTTGCTCATCCCAAGCAAAATATACAGTAAATTAGGGACGCCTGTAGTTTGCTTCTTGTCTTTTATATTTACCTCGGGGTAATGTCCTGCAGAGCTGGCGAGACCACAGGGTAAAACATTGTTGGTTCAATCCGAGGGAGATCCATGAGAGAAAATGAAATCTGTCAGGAGGAGTTCAAATCAGTTCTAGCATCAAGGATTTAATCATGAATTGTTGCAGGCTGGGTTCACTGTTCACTCAAACGCCGTGTGTCAGTCTGGACTAACATTGTTTACCTTTTTTTCTGAATTGCTAAACAACCTTAGATCAGCAGCAGTTTCTGTGTTGCACATCTTTATGTTAATCAGGCCTGGTGTAAAATGGCTCAATGTTGTCTCTCCACAGGAGTACTGCGGCTCCCCCCACCCCCTCTATCCTCTTCTTAGTTGTTGGGGGTCTTAATAGTTGACTCTGCCGACTTTTCTTCTTGTTCATTGGCGCTGTCAACCCACTTATAAACAACCACCAACAATTTACGGACCATTTTAAATGGCGTCACGATTATTACGCATACTCGTATTCACCTGAAAAAGCGTCCATGCAAACAGGAACCATGTGACGTGTTGCCGAACGTGACGTCAGGGAGAACTGCCCGCCTCTGCTCTCTCAGCGATCGAGCGTCGCTCCACCGACAAACCTGACGAGACCATGTGACTAGGCGACGTGACGTCCCGGACCGAGCGTCGGCTCGAGCTCAGCGTGGCTGTCGATGTCTCTCTCCGATTACGACCGGAAACCCGCGTTCATTAGACAAGAATTTAAACTAGCGGTAAACTACAAAAAAGATAGAAATACAAATTTATACTAATCAGAATAATATATTAAGCCAGGGATTATTATTATTATGATTGTTATTATGATGATGATTATTATTATCATTAGCAGTAGTAGCAGTGCTGGTGGTAATAGTAGTTGTAGTAAAAGCAACAGCAGTAGTGATAGTAGTAGTAGTAATAGTAATAGCAGTAGTAGTAGTATTAATAGTAATAGTAATAGCAGTAGTATTAATAGTGGTGGGTGGCGGCGATTGCAGCATTAATATGATGACAAATGAATATAGTTTGTACTTTTTCTTTTTACCTTTTAAATTTATTTGTGCAGAGACCGTAAGTCAACTTTTTACTAACTTCAAAAACGACGTACATTAAATATGACTCCTAAAGGAGAGGGACACACCGCAAAGGGCACAGGCAGGAATCGAACCGACGCCGCACTTTATCACACATGTGCAGCCCAAACAAACAAGAAAGTAAATCGAACTGAAGTTAAGCTGTTAAACTGGTAACCACTCAGTTCATTTTCTTTAGTTTATGTTAAATTCTAGTGAGAAGCCCAAAAGATTCCAAACTAAAACAGCAGCAGTGCTGGGTTGCATTCTGGGTAAATCCACATAAAATTACATTCAACACATACAGATTTTTATTTATCTATTTATTTATTTATTTATTTATCTATTTATTCTACATACACACAGTGTACTCAACTATTCAGGGATGTATTATTCAGAAAAGGGCCATTAAATTGATCCAAAGTCCCTTAAATGACACTGAAATCTCATTTAAGTTGATTCAATGACCAATTTATTTCACAGATACATGATGTTGACGGAGTTGAGAGCCGAGGGCTGATTAAAGACAATAGCTGTCAACCCACTTAAAAAGCATCTTTATTAATATCACCCTGAGTTTGGCATGTTTATAACTCTGTGTCATGTGACATTACCTTTCACGCAACTTCAAACATTGCATTTCAGAACTAACTGTACGTTTTGAAAGTTTTGTAGCATTGTTGGTTTATTCTGGTACTCATTCTACCAAGATTTTTTTTTTTAATTTGAATTGGTCAAAGGTTGATTCTTCCCAATTGAAGGAGCTCAAGTCCATGTGAAGTCCAGGTCCAGTCCTAGTCGCTATAGAGTCCCTTTCTCTGGTGCATGCCGTTAAAACTTGATGCACATGTCCAAATGATCTGACTCACCAATCAGTAACACTGGAAGGCCAAGGTCCTTGAGTTACTCTTTATAGGCAGCATAAACTTTATCAAGGGCCAAAGGTCGCGTCCTGTCAGAGTGCATGTTTTAAACAAAGCAGGCACATTTTCTTCACCCACTCAACACAACCATGCAGAGCGTGCTGTTATTGTCTGCACTGCTGGCTGCAGCCATTTCAGAGGCTGTGAGTATTCTCTAATTATTGTTTACATCTTTAGCTATTATGTTTACAAGTACAGTAGCATTTGTTATGGACAGAAAATTTCCCAATCATCTAAGTGGCCCTGAAACTGGGGATGGTTGATGTCACGACCATTTGATAACCATGCAACACCGGTTTTATGTTTTGCAGATACCCATTCATCCAGAAGTGCACGGTATGTTGAACAAATGCAAAAGAGCTGTTTATGTAGTCGCTGCCAAAAGTATCTGAGGAATGTCTGCTTCTCCTTTGCAGAGGTGTACGAGCACGGCGAGGATGAGAACGCCCTCCTGAACCTGGGTGAGCTGCGACAAAACCAAATGTTTGCGTGGATGGTCATTTTGAATGATGCTGTGTTGACTGCTGCGGTGATGTCATCGTATATTCTTGCAGATGGCCTGTAAATAGAGTTTGATGTTTGCACAATGCAGGTTCAGATGCACGCCTGATCGAAGGAGACATCTTGGTGGAGGTGAGTTTTTAAAAAGGGCAATGCTTGACAGAATTAGACTGACGGCTGTGTCTTGTTATGAGCTTTAATTAAGCTTAATGTATTTTTAACGTGTATGTAATTCATGCAGGGAGGACGCAATGCAATGATTAACAAAAATTACAGATGGAAATTTCCCATCCCGTACATTCTGGGTGATGACTTAGGTAAGTTTTTTTTTTCTTTTTTTATGAGGTAGTGTCATTATATGTTCCAGCATTTCTTTTCAGAATAAAACTATAATTCTATTGCTGTCAGGCAAACTGTCACAGAACCTGTACAGCCAATCTTTTTACTCAAAACGACCTATTTTGTTGGTACTGATTCATAATACAGACGGAGATTCGGAGTATATTTAGGTTTGTTGGAGTTTGTGCGTTACAGCCTGTCTTTCACACTTCAGATCTGAATGCCAAGGGCTGCGTCCACCAGGCCTTTGAAATGTATCGGCTCAAATCGTGTGTGGACTTCAAGCCCTACGAAGGAGAGAAGACCTTCATCAATTTTGTCAAAAGAGGAGGGTATGTACGGCACAGCCGTTTTGGCACGGTGTTTAAAAAAGTCCAAATGAACGGTGGATAGCCCCTGTACAATAAGAAGATTTGTCAATGATGGCCACAATCGAGAGTTGTTTCCCTTAAATTGAACTCCCTCCCTTGAATCTACCTCACAGCTGCTTTTCCAGCGTTGGTGACCAACAGAATGGGCAAATTCTGTCTCTGGGGCCCGGCTGTGACCACAAGGCTGTGATTGAACATGAACTACTTCACGCCCTGGGCTTTTACCATGAACAGTCTCGCACCGACAGGGATGACTATGTGGACATCTGGCTGGAGCAGGTCACACCAGGTAAATCAGCCCTGTAGCATTTGACCGTATATAACACTATATAACAACTCATGTGGAAATCTAACACCTAGAAATAACCAGATAACGGTGTGTGTGTGTGTGTGTGTTGAGCGTGGATCCACTGTAACAGGATGTGATCATCTCCCCCAGGCATGGAGCACAACTTCAACAAATACAACGACGACTACATCACAGATCAAAACTCACCGTACGACTACGAGTCCATCATGCATTACCGACCCTTCTCCTTCAACAAGAACGCCAGCATCCCCACGGTGACCACCAAAATCCCAGAGTTCTTCAACATCATCGGCCAGTACCTGGACTTCAGTAAGATGGACACGCTCAGGCTTAATCGGATGTACAACTGCTGTGAGTATGGAGAGGCGGTAAATTTCCTCATGTTGCAGTCGTGATCGTCACGACAGCAGGCATTTCATTTTTATCTCAAAATCCCTCCAGCCGCTCCTCTCACGCTGCTCGACCAGTGTGCCTTTGAGTACGCCAGCATCTGCGGCATGATCCAGGGTTCCTCCGACGATGCCAACTGGGTCCGCGTCAAGAGCAGCGACGATCATACGCTCCTCGGACAATGCCGAGGTCAGATGAGCTAATTAATGACAGTTAGGAGTTCTAAAGGCCGAAGAGTTCTGAAAACACAGATATAAAGAGATAGTGTTGTTTGGTGCCAGTGCCTGCGTACGATTGACGAAGAAAAGATTTTGTCTGATTTCCTAGATGCCGGTTACTTCATGTACTTTAACACTATGACTGGGAAAGCTCGGGAGTCTGCAGTGCTGGAGTCTCGGACCCTCTACCCGAAGAGGAAGCTCCAGTGTCTACAGTTCTTCTACAAGATGACTGGAAGTCCCCGTGATCGGCTGATCATCTGGGTCAAGATGGATGATGGCACAGGGACCGTCCGCAGAATGAAGAAAATACAGACCCTCCAAGGTATTTATTGGCCGTGATAAATGTCCCCTTACGAATATATTTTGCCCGTCTTTCTCATTTATTAAGGATTTATTATTTTCCCTTTGCCCTCTCTCGCTCAGCCGATTCGGACCACACGTGGAAGATCGCCCATGTCCCCATGGAAGTAGGGATGAAGTTCCGCTATACTTTCCAGGCTGTGCGCGGCGATCCCTCTGCGTCTGCCGGCGGCGTCTACATCGACGACATCAGCCTAACAGAAACACGCTGCCCCAGCAATGTGTGGAGGATCCAGAACTTCTCCAAGATCATGGAGACGGCTGACAGCGGCACGACGATCGACAGCCCCCGATTCTACAGCCCTGAAGGTTACGCTTACGGCGTCCGTGTCAAACCTCTGTCAGAATACAGTGACTACACAGGAAACTACGTTGGGCTCTACTTCCACTTTTACAGTGGGGAGAATGATGCGGTGATGCAGTGGCCAGCGGTGAACAGACAGGCCACCTTGGTGGTGATGGACCAGGACCCAGACATTAAGCTGAGGATGTCCACTGCCCGCAGCCTGACAACTGATTTCAGGCTGTGTGAGTGTTTCAAGACGTTATCTTAGCAGCACACACTCAAGAAATCTGTTATACAAAATCTTAATAACATGAAGTTTGAGGATGATATTCTGTATTTCCCTGTCATTTTGTGTCTTCTAGTATCCGATGGGAAGTACGTTTGGGACAATCCGGCCAAGGTGGGGGCGTACGATGTTTCCTGTAATTGTTACAGAGGACCATCGATGGGCTGGATGAACTTTGTCAAACACTTTGACCTGAAGCGGCGGAATTACCTGAAAAACGACGATCTCCTTATCTTCGTTGACCTCGACGGTCAGTGGTCTGTGTTCGTGAAAGGTACGAGACGTATTGTGAAGCACGTGCGTTATAACCAGTCTTTGTTTTTTGTCAACAGATATAACCTCTTTGATCAAAACAGAGGTTCCTATTCCGCCAAAGGAGTGAGCTCATCTCGATGAAGAAGGTAAAGATTTTGTTAACGCCTGAATTTTGCTTGTGATAATGCATTTTGCACAAAAATGTATTCATTTGTTGAAGTCATTGAAGACATCTAGTCATTCATGTATTTTCATGAAGTCATCAGGTGGAGGATCAAGAACAAGCAGTAAAAAATGGATGGACGGTTCCAGAGTGAGACGTGTCATTTTGTACATAAAATCTGTCTATGACATGTGGAAATAAAGAAATAACTCCTGATTTTAAAGTCTGTCATCATTATGGAAGAAAGATTTCTAATTGCTTATTGAATACAAACACTTGTGTAACATTACGACCTTGGCTGCTGTCCATCAAACAGCACAGAAAACAGCCTGCAAATCCGGTTTTTAATAATTATGTTTATGATTTATGCTAAATCGAAATGAAAGAATTAAAGAGGATTTGAAGAAGAGTTTGGGGCGCACTGTAATTAGTGTGTGTGAGTGTGTGTCTGTGCATGTATGTAAAATGTGCTGGCAAGATATGAAATGATTGAGAAATGTTTTATGTTAGATTGAACACCCGGGGTCCATATTCATAAACTATGGATTTTTTTTAATTTTCTAATCATACAAACAAGTATAAAGATGCATTCTGGAAAAATCTGGAAAAAAAGATGAAGAATTAAGGGAAATTTAAGGGATATAAAAGTGCCATAGCTTTACTTTAATGGTAGAAGAGTTAAAAAATGTACATATTTTAATATTCTTAATGCACTTTCTATATGTATTGATAAATTATGAATGAAAATGTAGCCAAAGTCCTTTAAATAACAACAAACTATCCCTTAAAGACTTCTCAATTACCAATGAATTCATGAGTGGTTAAGACGCACACACAACTTAAATCAATGAGATCTCTGAAAGTGCAGACATCATCAATTTTGCCCCGAACTGCTGATCCTAATAATTTCCAAATGGAAACACAATAAGATTTTAATTGGCCTTGGTATCAGCTGGTCTTACAGCCTTTTATCGTCTGCGCTCAGGGTCCACACGGCACTGTTCTCTCCTCGCACAGGGACACGTGTGAGATGTCTGTTACTCATTACATTGAAGATCGGACCAAAGTTCCAGTCCAGTACCTGTCTTTGGGGGCATGTTCGTAGTCGCATCAAAGGAAGACGCTTCTGTCTGAATGACAACATGGGCTGTGCAGACGCTTCCAGGACGATTGCCGCTTTGATTGGACTTTTGGTGCTCTTGAAGGTAAAGGAAGTTTTGGAGGTGATGTGTTACTGCAGGAGGTTTCATCTAAAACGGTGTCGTTTTGCGTTACAGGTCCAGGCTGTTCCAACATTTTACGGTTGGTTCATAACTTCATTACTTCCATGACTTCAAGCTCTGCATTTTTGACACTTTATCTGTTTTACTAAGAGTCAGCTGTGGCACTTTCAGGTGATAATGCAGACGCAGGGGAACTAAGGGATGACATACCAGACATCAACAGAGGTATCATTTACAGTCGATACTCTTGTACTCGCTGTCGTATGTATATGTATACTTTGATGACCGGGAATCCTCTTCATACTGTATTTCCCATGTTTTAGACTTAAAACACCTGTTTGAGGGCGACATTGCTGGTGATGTAAGTACACTGATACATTCTTACCTCAGTAAGACATGAACAAATGTCCTTTACACCTCCGATGTGTCTTGCAGCCGAGGAGAAACGCAATTCTCGATGAAAAAAGAAGATGGACGTTTCCCATTCCTTACATCTTAACAGACTCTTTGGGTACAGTTTGCACATTTGTGTAAGAACGCCTTAATGAACAGAACATGTACTGATTTATTAATGTAATTCCATTGCTCCAGATCTGAATGCCAAAGGTGTGATCCTGCAGGCCTTCGAGGAGTACCGCCTAAGATCCTGTGTGGACTTCAAGCCCTACGAGGGAGAGAGTAGCTATCTGTCCTTCGTTAAACTGTCCGGGTGAGCTGCTATGTTCCAGATTGACTGAGGAATGCCGCTTCGCTTCACAGGCCTCTGCTGTCAACACATCACGTCTGAGGGATTATGAACCAGCCATCAGAGATTATCTGATAAAATAGTGTTTAAAAGATGACGAGCGTGTTTTTACTTGACCCTAATCTACTTTCATTGCATTCCAAATTATATGATTCATTTGAATTTTCTACTCCAACTAATCAGATGCTGGTCATTTGTCGGTGATGATAAAGTCGGACGGGACGTGTCCATCGGGGCTCGGTGCGACACCAAGGCCATCGTGCAGCACGAGCTCCTCCACGCTCTGGGCTTTTACCACGAACAGTCTCGCTCTGACAGAGACGACTATGTCAAGATCTGGTGGGACCAGATAGAAGACGGTTGGTTACAAATAATTTCATTATTGTTTCCAATGTTTTTACTATGGACACAAAAGTTAGAAAACAAAGCAGGAATTTTCAGGGGTTATTCTTTATACTAATACTACTATTAGTATAAAGTATAATAATAATACTATTATTATTATTATTATTATTTTTATGTATTGGCTTTCAGAAGGCAACATCAGTGATATCAGCTGTTTGGAATGATAAACAATGTAAAGTTATATCAGATGACGGTGCTGTTTAAACAATGCACACATGTAAAGGATTATGATAACCACCAGATGGCGCCCTTCCTCATCCATCCACAAAGTTCATATTTAGATATAATCTCTGAACCACCACCGTGACACTGCTACACTCCTCTCCCAGGAAAGCAGCATAACTTCGAAAAGTATGAAGATGACTTCATCACCGACCTGAACACACCGTACGACTACGAGTCCATCATGCACTACCGACCGCTGTCCTTCAACAAGAACGAGACCGTCCCCACCATCACCACCGCTATACCATATTTCAATGATGTCATCGGCCAGCGGCTGGACTTCAGCCCTGTGGACATCACCAGGCTCAACCGCATGTACGACTGTGGTGAGTGCATAAACGTCAAAGACAGCTGGCGCTCATCCCACATCTGCGTGAGCCAACAACAACAGCCGCGCCTCAGTCACAGCACCGATTTGTGAACATCTGTGTGTTGATCACTGTTTCCTTTTCATTTTTACATCAAACACTCACTACTATGGAGTTGTTCGTTATCAATATCACGATAACACTGTTCTGAAAGTATTAATCCAGTTTAACCCTTTAAGCACCGGGACACTTTAAAGTAAAAGTTCAGGATTATTTAAAGGACTTTGGATACGTTGAATTGCCCATTAAGAATTTGTAATGCCTTAAAATTTATGACACCGAGTACAAAAGATTCTAGATTTATGGTTATAAAAAAAATCAAGAAATCCATTATCATTATATAGTAATTTACATTTTACAGTTTTTATTGTCCTATTTAACGCTTTAGAACGAGGGCTGTCAAATGATTACACGCAATTCATCGTAAGATTTGCATCCTTAAACTGGAATAAGGCCGCTGCTATGTTGGTTCACGCGTGATGATTGCTGTTGCAGCTGACACACACACCCTCCTGGACCAGTGTTCCTTTGAGCTGATCAACATCTGCGGAATGATCCAGAACGAGGCGGACAACGCAGACTGGGTTCACACAATGGGCACACCTGCTGACGTGGACCACACGCTGGCAGGGCGCTGCAGAGGTATGAACGCACACGCTGCTGCATATTGATGTCGGCCATGTCCAAAAGGCGAAACGAGCGGGTTCCATGTCTGTGCGTTAAAGGTAAAGCGAAGAGAGACAGGAAATCACCATTCCACCAATCTCTGTGCGTTTGTAGAGGCCGGCTACTTCATGAAGTTTGACACATCCAAAGGTGAGGCTTTAAGCAGCGCCTCGTTGGAGTCGCGTATCCTGTACCCCAAGAGAGGCGAGCAGTGCCTGCAGTTCTTCTACAAAATGTCAGGGCCACCGGGGGACAAGCTGGTGATATGGATCAGAACTGATGATGGCACAGGGACCCTTCACAGAGTCAGGAAGATCCAGACTATCACAGGTGTGTTACTCGGATATATGTTCATCTGTGGAGCCCTACAGGTGGCTCTACATTGTACCTGATCTTACACTCCCTGACGCTACTTGTTCCAGGTGATGGGGACGACGCCTGGAAAATAGCACACGTGACTCTTAAAGTAACAGAGAAGTTCCGTTACTTCTTCCAGGGCATTCGAAGTTCGAACAGTTCCTCTGGGGCTATCTTACTTGATGACATCACTCTTACTGAAACCGTTTGCCCCAACGCCGTCTGGCAAATCCACAACTTCACCAACCTCCTCGCCTCAGCACCCGCCGGCAGCGCGGTTAGAAGCCGGTGTTTCTACAGCTCTGAGGGCTACTCTTTCGGCATCAGCGTGTACCCAAATGGAAAAATCACGTCTTACAGGGACTATGTTGGCATGGAGTTGCACCTCTGCAGCGGAGAGAATGACGCAGTGTTGGAGTGGCCTGCAGTGAATAGGCAAGGCACTGTTGTTGCCATGGACCAGGAGCCTGACGTAAGGCTGAGGATGTCCTCCACAAGAAGCTTTACTTCAGGTGAGGCTTCGCAACGACAAATAAAAAAATGACAATAGATATATTTATCTCCTATCTGGACATCTCATTTTGAACAAAAATACACGGGCTCATACAACAGTGTCACTGATTTTATCTAGTCAATGATGCATCCATCCTCAAAGTTTGTTTCGTTGTCCCTTAGGCCTCGAACGTTTCTCAAACAAGCCAACAGACCTCTCAGGAGCAGAGTGGGATGACGCCTGTCAGTGCTTCCGTGGTCCGGATTACGGCTGGACCACCTTCATGTCTCATAAACAGCTGCACAGACGAAGCTTCCTCAAGAACGATGACCTCATCGTTACGGCCGACTTCAATGGTGAGAATCGTGAAGTATCTGCTATTATATATGGGTGCAGTCTATTTACTGGCACACATACGTGACGTTTCCATCTGGTGATTTTTCTATATTTACTGTTCGACCAATTGTATAGCAATAAACGCTATAATTTTACATCTTTATCGTGTTAACTTTGAATGAAATAATATATAATGTACAACATTTAATGAGGGTGAGGAGGCTTCAGATGTAATTAACACTCACTTTTTGTCCTATGAGATTTGACCCACCTGATCAAGACAGAAGTGCCTGTCAAACCGGCCACACCCAGTAGTGACATCACCGATGCGAAGCCAAGCGGAGAGGCGGAAATGAGCCCGGAACTTCCCAAACACAGAGAAGCACGTGCTGCGAACCCCTGTCCTCCAGACTATTGTCTAAATGGAGGCGTGTGTGTGGAGAGGCAAGGGGAAGCCAGATGCAGGTGTGTGTATATGTACAGCTTTATTCTAAAAATGTTTTCGTCATCAGTCTACACAACATACGGCATGATGACAAAGTGATGACAGGATTCTAGAATTTCTCGCAAATGAATTAAAAATCAAAAGCTGAAAGTATTTAAAGAGGTGCTCAGAGCCTTTGGAATGTGGCTGTGGTGAATCTTCTGTCTGTACACCTGTCATAGATCCAATTAATCGGACGTGATTTGGAAAAACACACACCTGTCTGCACAGTATGTCATGTGTCATTAGTGTCTGACTGTATGAATGGATTTTGGTGACGCTCCTCCGGTGTCGGGATTCCCCCCGTCCGCCAGCTGTCTGGTTTGTGGTCTTTGGTTAGACAGACGGTGAATCACGGTAATTTCAGGATTCTAATGTTACCCGAAGCTCATCCAAGCATTCTTATGCAGTTGCAGAATTTCAGTGGCGCTTGTCTTGTCATTTGTCCATTGTTGTTCTGTCTGATGTTCAGTAATGTTTTGTGTGCGTCATGAAGTACTTCCTGTAATAAAAGCGTATTTTTTCTCTGCTACTTTTCAGGTGCGCTTCAAGCCAGACCATCTTTTACACTGGCAGCAGGTGTCAGGATGTGCACATAGATGGAGGCATTGTGGGAGTTCTGGTTGGAGGAGCAGTGGGTACTATAGTTTTAACGCTGGCCATCATATCTGTCATCAGGAAATCCCGCTGAAAACACGTTTCAGACGAATTTTGCAGCATTTCAGTCTGAAGCTCAACCAAATGGACTCTGGAGCTCTTTGGTGACCCCGTGTGATCGTGTTAGTGTAATGATTTGTAATTTTGGGGTTTGCGGTGTATGAATAAGCTAAATCTGGTACTCTGGACTCACCAAGTCTATTTAAAAAGCAACACATACATGGTTAATGTTCAACAGGAATACTCATAAAGTACTTGTCACTGTCATCAGATACTAGCTAAACTACCAACAAAATGAACAAAAGCGTGCATAATGTGAGAATTTACATTTTAATTTCTGCTTCACCTAAATGTCACTTATTTGTATGATAATAGTTCTCGTATTCAGTCTATTGGAAATGAACATTAAAAGTCTTTGCTCTATTGTCATTTATTTCATTAAATATATGCGGCACACAGACACACACGCACACACGTATACACACTCACACACATATCTATAAATATATATAATTACACACACAGAAGACGTTGACTCCCATGGATAATGTGATTAAATTTACAGTTATTGCAACAGAACTATTAAATCACGTCTGACTTCCTGACAAATATATTTTGTTCTACTGTGTATAGTGCTTCAGTATTTCGTCTGTTTCGTGTAGCTCAAGAAGAAACTAACCAAAGCAAACTAAGATGTATTCTCTGGTAGCCTAATATCTAAGTCGAGCGCCATTTGTGTGTGAATTGCAGTTTCCCTTTTCTTTCACCTTGCCATCCTATAAGGGGAGATGAACAAATTTACAAACATTTATACACGGGGTTCATACATCAACAAAACATATAGTGGCGTCTCGTATCTGGATTGTGTCCTGATCACATGACCCCGTCTACACATTCATTTTATGCATCTTCAGCATCAGAATTCTATCCGGATGGCAGAAATGCGGGTGTAAATGTACACCCAGATGTGAAATAACCTTTAACCGATGTGATTTAGATGGTCTTCAGATGTGGTCTTGAGACACAGATGTATTCACACCTATTTAACATCTGGCTGACGGGCGTCTCAACCCGACACCTGTAGTGATGTCAGCAAACCGATTTGTATCCATTTTAAGCTGCATTTGAATGTGGATTTGTCTTATCCAGGTATGATCCTAATGCTCAAGTTGCATGAAATGAGCGTGAATGAGGTCTTCAGGAAATTAGAGTATTTTAGGGACAATGGACAAACTGAGACACAAATTTTGATTACACAATTCAGGTTCGTGTCTCTTATGACGGACCATTACGGCAGTGCTGTTGCGTTTGCCACTTTGTCAAATAGTTAATTGTATAATTTCAATCAATTACTTTTTACGGTCGAATGGTTGATTGTAGATGATTAACGTCACAGCCGCAATCCAGATATTGATCCAAATGTAACAGATTAAAATAAAAGATAAAAGAAGATGCTAACAATGCTACCGCTGATGTGCAGCTCAGACACACACTCAGCTGATCACTACAAAGGACCGAGTGTCTAAATCTACCATAAAGATCTTATGTATATGTGTATTCACTGTAGCTGAGACAACAAACATCCAGACAGGCTACTCGTCATTACCGCAAACTCAACCACATCTGACAAACCAGCATCATCTGAAACATTTCCTCTGGGTACTTTAGACACAGTCCACAATCATGTCTGAGTTTTTTAGAGTATTTTGTAGTGTGGCTTAAAACCACACCACAAAATACTCTTTAAATCGTTTAACTCACAGGGCTCTATTTTCTCACAGATACACTAGCTTAAAGCACAGCCGTCTGCCTCAGCAGGGATAATTTTATGGGCATGGTATTATATCAATTTTTGTTTCATTGACACAAATCTGAAAAACTGAGGAATACCAATGACAAAAATACAAGACTGACTTCTGTCTTCATTTGTCTTTTGTGTTGGACGAATTATTCAGTGGCTCTCTTCCTTTCGATGATCCCTGAGGGGGAGATAAGTGCAAATTATGAGTTCATTATTGATTAAGGCATTTTTCTTTCATTTTGAGGAGTATTCCTGACAGAACAAAGTGTAAACCTACCATTATGATTTTCAACACTTCCTCTCGAACCTGTGATTAATATTCAAACAGACACGAGAAAAAAAATGCATGAATTAATTCCACTCACAACTCGTGGATATGTTGTGCGAAAAATATGTTCCTGGGAATCATTTTTTCCCCCAGTACTTCAAAATATCACAGTAACAACACTGTCAGAGCCGGATAAACATCCACCTGCTGACAAAATGGCCGACCTACCTTTTGTTCTGCAAAACAGCCAGTGAGGAAAATGAAAAGGCCCTGAAAAGGAATTAGAAAAGAGAGATTTTCAAAACTCTTCTTTAATTACATTTACTGACAATTTTTGTAAAAACTGGCCCATTTTCCCCATGGAATTTATCAGTGCCCATCTTAAACAACGTCTGCCAGTGACCATGCTAACGTGTAACCGGTGTAAATAGACGCGAGAGGACACTGGAGGAAAACATGTACACAGTGCAAGTCGTACCAAAAAGCACCACGGCGTGTTCACAGTCGAACGGGTGCAGTTTGGTACAATTATGTTTAAAGTTTGACGTTAGCTTCATCCAAGCTAGCAGGCTAGTCTGAACTGGACTGAACTGAGTAGGGTGTGTCTGCAGTGAGGTGAGAGACCTGCAAATACATCTAATCCAACATGATTTCCCTATCGCTGCTCTGACAACAGACTCAGGACGTGTTCCAGTCTAACATGAAGGTGCTGGGCAAAAATGTCATCAAAACAGAGTTGTGTATGGCGAATGGTTTGGTGTCCAAATACCTGGAAGGCGTTGAGGATGGTGAAAGTGTAGACGATAAAGGGGCGCAGAGGACTGTCGTCGTTCAAAAGAAGCATGAGGAAGCCAAGGGTCCACGTCACTCCAAAGACTGGAGTCAGGAAAAGGATTACTTTAAGGATGCTTTTGGCCGTGTCCTTGTCATTGCCGCTATCAGGAGCCGCGGTCTTCACCAGGGTCACAATGACAACACCCATGGAGAAGACGTTTGTAAAAACAATGGTCGCCACGGGCAAGAGGAACGCATGCATGGAGCCGTCGAGGAGTCCATTGAAGGTCAGCCAGCACGTGTCCGTTCTGTGATAGTCCTGGTCGGTGTATCTGTAATACACGTAGCTGGACGCCACAATTATGATTGGGCACATGTAGCCGACGATGCTGGAGAAGAACATGAAGACCCTTTTCCTCAACGGGTTGAAGACGAAGATGAGCTGGTGGACGAGCATGACACTCAGGCACAGCATCCAGCAGAACATGGCCAGGAAGAAGTAATGCTTGAGTATGGTGAAAGTCAGGCACAAGCTCGCGCTAAGCAACTTAGGGAAGGAGGACGCCAAAAAGCTGATGTCAGCCAGGAGGAGACACAGGGAGATGTTCACCAGAGCCGTGTGGCGGAAGTGTGAGAGGTTGGACTTGACCACGGCTGCCCACACAAGATACTCAATGATGAGGAGGAGCACCAAGGAGCAGATGGACACACCCAGACCGATGTACGTGATCTCATCGAGAAACGGCAGCGGATCGACGTTCTTGGACATGAGGACGGAAAACGAAGTCAGGTGGTTGCATACGCAGACGGTGTGGTTCTCATCGGACTCTTCTAAAGTGCAGCCTTCATTGGACCAGTCCGTTTTGGTGGTGTTCCAGAAGACGCAGTGAGGTTTCTTGGCGCTCTCCCTGGGAAATTCCAGATTGATGGATATGGTTGTATCGTTGTTGTCCACCAGCACGGCTGACAGCAGGAGGCTCGTGGGCTCGGTCTGCCCGTAATTGTTTCTTAATTTATCCATGAGATTTTTCACAGCAATAGTTTTGACCATTCCAGAGGATTTGTTCAGAGCCACGGTGATGTCAAACACAGTCAGGTTACAGTCCATTTTTGTGCAGAATTTCACATCTAGGTTTTCGGTTTCGAATCCGGTGCTGGTGTTGACCCTGATGTTCCCCACCAGACCCTCCATAGACTTAAGGTAATTTGCCGACATTCCCTCTTTGACTGTGTCGTTGACGTCCTCCCAACTCTGATTTAACATAGTATCTGCTGCGCCAAGGAGGTTCTAAAACAAAAACAAAAATGAAAGAAGACGTCAGTGCACCGTCGCAGTTCGAACGCCACCGTTCGGCGCCTTGTTGTTTCAAATTTCAAATTCGTTTGACTGCAAACTGAGGATATGAAGGACAAAGAGCACAATGTGCTAAGGGAGGCTCAAAATAACCCGTTACAAAGTCTTTGCAACTTTGTAGCGTCTCCAGTATCATTTCACTGAATGGATCACCTGATTCCATTGTTGCATTATTATTGGTTATTGCATAACCATCGCCACCTTATATTTTTCAACGTTTATGGGTGATTTCAGTGATGTCAACAAGTTCTCGTAATCCATTACTTTGTGTTTGTCTATTAGTAGAATAATTCTTTCCAAAAATAAATCCTAAAAGGAAACATTCAGAAAAACAAAAGCATTTAACTGGTTCACAATTAACCACTGAACTGTAAACATGAAGGAGTTTGGGCATATTAAAGCTGCTCTTGACCTGATTTCACACAACAACATTTGTTGTACTGTCTAAAAAGGGCATTCAGAAAAAAAACCACTATTCTACTGCTAGTACCACTAACGATTTGTGTATAACTAACTGCTGCTTCCAGTTGGAAAACACGAGCCACATTCAACATATGGAAGTTCTGACTAAAAGAGGCCAAAACATGTGTCTTTATGCTTTCGCTACTATTTGTCAGCAGCACACTAATATGATAGAGTTCCGCAGGGCTCACAGGAAAGAGTTCCTCTCCCAGGACGACGTTTTTGGACGCATCTGCCATCACGTTGAAAACGTTGATGGTGGCGGTCAGGTCAGCCATTCTGTCGTCTGGATTAGAGCTCTCTGTGTTGTTGCTGTTCAGCCCTTCAAATATCACCATAGCCACCTCCTGGGTAGCCCCCATTCCCTGCTTGAAGTTCTAGAAAGATAGAGCAAAAAAAACAAAACGTCTTTCTTCGCAACTGTGTCAAAAACTACAAAACACATTCTGGCACAAAGTTGAATGAACCGCACGGCCACACTCACGTCCGCGGCGGTCAGAATTGCGTCCAGCTTTTCGTTAACGCAGTAGGAGAAGACCGGCAACCAAGTAGATCCCTCGCAAGTGCGCATTTTGTAGCCGACCCTTCCTTCCTCACACGTTCGATTAATCACCGTGTCTCCGCTTGGGGTCTTCGGCCATACCTGAGCATTGAACACTTCGATGTCGCAAGATCCCATACCGGCTGAACGACAAGAAGGAAGGCGTGAATTCATCGGAGAGGACCGTACAAATGAACGAAACACAAAGCACTTCATGTCAAAGTCACTGAGAAAAACGTGTGCCTCTACCATAAATCACTGGAATGTCCACTCTGGCAGTTTTTGTCTGATCGATGTGGTTTTTGAAGGTCAAGGAGACGAAATTGCTGTCGGGGATGAACTGGCAGCTGACGGGAGCCGTGAAGGCGTAGGTTAGGTAGAAACCGTCAACTTCAAAAAAAGATGGACGTCATATGTGATTACTTCATTCTATTCATGTCACATCCACACAGCGACAAAGCACAGTGTTACTACGGAAATATGATCTTGTCTTTTATGTTACCGGATCCTGTTTTACCTATTGGGGTTATGATGCCCATCGGCGTCTCTTTGTAGAACGCCGTGACCTCAAACGTCTCCGTGCTGTTCAGGATGGTGGCGCTGACCTCCACAGGAAACGTATCGCTGGGCGCCATCTCCGAACAGTCCACTGTCAGAGGGTTTATTATCATGTTGATTTCATCGGGCAGTAGCGCCACCTTCAGGAAGACCTGTGCTGTGTGTCTGATTGACCCATATATGAATCCACACTCATACATGCCTGCGGTGAGGAGAAGATCAGGTTTACCTTTCAGCTGAACTCTTCCTCGACCTGACTTTTTCCTGCTGTCATTCGTGGATGACAAAACCCATATTTGTCATGGAGTAATCTCTGGTCTTACCTTCCCACTTGCTTGTGACCTTATGGAGTATTACTTCAAGGCAAGAGGGAAAGTCCTCAGTGGCACAGTTGTTATTCAACTCCACCACGCTGCCGGTGTTGAGCTCGGATCGGTCGATAGTGTTGGTCAAGTTCCAGCCAGCGAGGTCTGAAGGCTCCCAAAATGTACATTTCAGCTTGGGCTCAGAGAGGTAGCATAGTGTTTTCGTTGGGGCCTCTATGTTAACTATTCCTGTATGGGGAGGAAACGTACATTTATACACACGGGAACAGCGTCACTTTGTTTAGTTTATTCTAAGGGTTGGGGTTAAGGGGATCGGTTCGGGTTAGACTGGTTATATAGAAATGTGCAGTTTTGTTTGTCACTAATCTTAAGAGTATGTTTGAGTTCATATCAGGGTAGTGAGTGGCAGGGATGGTCAGGATGTCGGATTATTGTGTGGTTTGTATTTCAACGTCTTGAAATAATCCGGATT
>OMNV01010023.1:0-14218 GCA_900303265.1 Brotula barbata | reverse complement strand
TGAGAAATTTAATATAATGATTTAAAACATATATTTTATTTTTTAGAAGAGTATTAGTTTTATTATTAGTTTGTAATACATTTTCAGATATTTTTTAAATTGGTATTTCTGTCATTTGTGGACCAGCCTGGTCACTCTGGTGTGTGTTAAAAAAAACAGGAATCCATGTTTTTAAAAAAGAGAGAGAATAATGCCATGAAAATGGAACAAAACATTCAGATCCAATTGTAATTACTTAATTGATGGCAAACTGATTATGATAATGTAGTTTTGCATTTAATCTCCCCTCCCCTTTTTTATGTGTCATAGTGCTTAACGATCATTGAATGAATGAATGAATGAACGAATCAAAGGGCTTGAAAACCTACTGACCTGCAGTGTCCACCAGAATCATAGCACCAAGGGTCAGTTCCAGGTTTGATAGTATACCATGGAGTCGATCAGTATCAAACACGACGCTGACCTCTGCCTCAAAGTCTGCAATGGTGTTGCCTTCCCTTAAGGATTTAGAAATGTGCAACAAAAGATCATTGGTGAAAGGAAGTATCGCTTCTTAATTGTGATGACGCACATCGAAGAGCGTAAGTGTTCACGATCCCAAATATTCCCAGGAGCATTTTATTCACATCGTGAACAAGGACGAGCAAATGCAGTACCTTTGACCAGTAATGTTCAGGACCTCAAACCCATTCAGTTCTTCCAATTTCAGTAAAAGCTGGAAAATACAAGAAGCAGTTTGGTACAAAATGAATATTGAAATTAATTCAGAAAATATCAGGAGCATAACTAGTAAATTTTCATTTTTCCTTTTCTTTAATTCAAAATTTGAATGTACCTGATCGGTTTTAGTGGAATCCCAGCTGGATGCAGTCAGCATAACAGATCCGTTCAGGCGAACTGTGTGAAACGTAAACATTATTCTTTCTTTATTTCTGACGCTGATAAATGCTCATATTAGACTACATAGGAAAGAAGCATAAGAATGGAAATATACCAGGCCAAACTATTCAAGTGATACTACAAATTTAAGAATTTTTTCTCAAAAGGGCCATGGAACATGTGCAATGGCCTCTAAAAGCCGCTGCCACAGAGCAGATGTGTTAACAATTACCTCAGAAAGCATTTTTCTATGTAATTTCACCCTGAAATGTCCATATTTTCATGGTGAAATAGCTGTGCGAATGTATCGGAGGCATTGTAAGGAAACGAAATCCCCTTAAGAAAACTTAATTTCAAACACTTCACATATACAGCAAACAATTCATATCATATTTCAGCTTTTATTGTGGTGTTCTTAAACTGTATCCTTGTGCTGTTGGAAGTAATGCTACCATTTACTTAAAAAATAAACACACAAAAAAAGCCCTTTAAAATCATGACACAGGATCACTTGAGAAATTCTGTTTAATTATACTGTGGATAGTTCAACGGACTGTAATGGCACAAAAATGACAAAGGCAAAAAGCAAAATGGGTCAAAGTGGATGCACGAATCGGGAAATGATACATTTGGCTTTGGGTGCGTTACCTGACACTCTGGCAATGCAGAGTGGCGTGATGTGGGACACGTTTTCATGGCAGGCATCTTCACGACAACATTGTAAGTTGGTGGTGTAGCATACATCGTTACTCCACATGTACCCTTCAGAGCAGTTGCATATGGTCATTTGTCCAGCAAGCAGACACTCTAGAAAGAGAGACACAGGGAATGAGACGTGTTGTTATGCAGTCATCTTTCTCAAAAGGACAAAACATGTCTGAGCACGTTACCTGCTATCATTTCAGTATGCAGAACGGTGACCGTGTGGGCAGTTCCAGCCGCATCGCTTATTTCGAGTTCAGTGGTGGAATTCAGAATAGTCATGATGGCTGCACTGTCCATCGACACGTTACTTTCCAACTGCAGCTCAGCAACGTATGTCTCGTCTACAATGACATTATTTGAAACGATGTCATTTTTCCATATTTTACTATTGAGCACTGGGTTAAACCTGTTTAGTCACGAGAAGACGGAGGTGAAGGAGGGCCCATTATGCAAAACTGTGTTAATCTCACAGGTTTGTGCAAGGTGAGTCCATTTTTTTTTTCTTTTTAAACTTGCAAGTTCAATTTCACATTGCAAAGGTCAGAGGTGGTCCTAAAAATGTGTGATGAAAGAGAAAATAGTCTTTAGAGGGCAAACAGATACACAGGCTACACACTGTGTTAGCCGCCCATTATCTGGTGGCTAACCTTATGACTGCCTGTTTAAAGCTATAATGCTATATTTGCAGTAAAGTTGCTTAGTTTTACAGTGTTTATACTGTTAGTGACTCAGGATTGGTGAGCGTTGAACTGTTCAAATGTTGGTGGCCTATATGTGTAGAGGAAGCTGTTAGCGGATGGCCAAGCAGCAGCTAGCTAGCTAGTTTGTTTGTGTGTCAATCAATCAGAGCGGCGGCTCATTTACATCCTATTTGCAGACTGCCCCACCCAAACAACTCCGAGCTCTGAGACAGAGTGAAAAAGACGAGTTTATCGTCAATTTCAGCAAGCAAATGTCACAAGCTCTATTTACACCATAATATGGAACTCTACAACTTCATATGGCACCTTGAAAGCAAGAAAACAATCCTGTCACCCTAAAAAAGGCTGCGTACAATTATGTATGTATAGTATGTAGTTCAATCTTACAGATGACACTCTATGGAGATTCACTGTGTTCTCTGATAATCATGATAATATAAGAGTAGCGACTTACCTACTGCAAAGACCTGCAAGACAGCACAACACAATTCATGTAAGTTTACACAACACAGACACACCGTAGGAGTTTAAAAACATGTCCATTAAAAAATGCTTTATCACACTGAGACTAAGAAGAATGGATACCTTATGGTACATGAACACAACCGCAGCCAGATATATAAAAGCCCTGTAATCCATTCTGACGCTGGAGGAAAAAAAGGAAACCAGACAGATAAACCAATAAGTTCAAGCAATTAACAGGAAGTGGAAAAGACACATCTGTACATATGAGCTCTCCAGCACTACGTGGTACATTGGTGGTTGTTGACAGTGACTTGTAGGCAGTGATTGAGTATGCAAATGTCCTCAGAATATCTCATTTTATCTACAAATGGATTGATTACCGGTGGTTAAATGTGATTGTTTCACAAGTCTTTGGCCTTTCACCTCGAGCCACCATCGGGTTTAAATTTTGCCTCATGCGCAAAAATCATGAAAACCTATTTGTCAAGACACCGCGTAGATTTCACACACACACACGCTTCTCAGAGGATGCACAATCATTTTCCACTCTTCTCAAGATTTCCTCTTCCAGGAACCAGAGGCTTGATATAAACATTTGAAAATGTATACACACACATATATGATCAAAGCTGAGAAATTCACAGAGCACATTCATTGAACGGCTCTATGATCTTTCCTGTAGCCTCACTCACACGGCAACATTTCATGTCCCCATTCTCACAACGCTTTGATTGGATTACATCAGTTTTTGATTTTTCATGCTGCTCACCATGGTGCAAACTTGTATTTGATATTTCTGCAATACATACAAAAGCAATATAGTAATAAATTAGTTATGTATTAATAATGTTATAGATCACATATAAGACAGGAAGGGAACAACAATAGCTCAGGCTGGTGTATGTCGTCCTGCAGATTTCATTTGTTTTGTGTTTTTATCTTGTCTTTGTTTACTCTGCGGTTAAACTGCTACAGTTGGGCTACTGTTCTTTATTGTACTCATCTGCTACTACCAGCGACTCGGTCACGTAAGTAGACAATCTTGAGGCAGTCTATGCTCCATTTTAGATAGTGGAACCCAGATGCTTGTTCTAATGATCACATTCAGTGTGCTCAAATCGAATTTAATACCATACGAGAAGTAAATGCATCTACAGAATCGCACTCAGAGTTTTGCTTTGTCTTGTTTTCTCATAACCCCTCTACGAAGACAGCGTTGTACCTTTGCGACGGACAAAATGTGCACAATACAGACAGGGCTGGCAGAAGCAAACGACAAACATTTTAAAAAGTCTCTCACCTCGGCATTAGAAGCTGTGCTCGTCCAGGGATAAGATGATAAACCTCGGCGTACTTATCAAATCAAACCCAGATAGTTCCCCATCACCGAGGAGGCTGATGCACATCAGAATTAGCGTGGGTGTTCAAAGTAAGTGAGCACATCTGGCATTGAGGCTTTGTTAGGGCGAATGCATTTGCATGAATGACATGTCCCCAGGTCAGCTGGTCCAGTCAGCACAAAGCCTTCTCCATTTAACTTTCCATGGATATTTGTCTATCAAATGAAGCATTCTCCTTCAGGAGGTCACTGCACTTCCTGAAAGCACTGCTGCCTGGTCAGAGTCCTGAATAAACCTCGTGTAAGAAAACGAGATGATATGATCCTGATCTTTGTGGGCTTCCCCACCCACAAAAAGATTTGCGTAGTCCTGTCTTACCAGGACATAGCACAGACTGTGTTCCTCCAAGTGCTCAACGATCCACTTCTAGCAGCAGACTCATCTGTTTTCATCTCACTGCGGCCTTCCCTACTAATGACAATCTGCTGACGCAACATTAGCTTCCACTTTTATGCAGATGACACACAGCTCTATTTTTCTATCGCTCCCACAATCTACGACCAACTGTACGAAACAGAGTACAGAATACATATATCAATATCATATATCATATCATATAAAAAACATTCTTGTTTTCCAGAGCTATGTAGAATCTCCATGATCCGGTCTTTTTATGTCTCCCAAGAACCTGGAAATTGTTATTCATGCATTCATCAGTACTGTTCAGAGTACTGTAACTCACTCCACTCCTGCTTAAGCAAAAACAACCTTTCCAGACTTCAGCTGATTCAAAACGCTGCTGCCAGACAAAATAAAGAGTACACAAAACCTCAACTTTAGCTTCATTAAACTGGCTACTGGTGTGTTTTAGAATAGATTTTAAGATTTCAATGATTACTTTTAAGACCTGGATGGAACTGGACCCTGAGTACATCAAAGATTGTCTTATCCCATATGAGGTGAAGTGTAGCCTCGGATCCTCTGGTCAGTCCCTACTAGTGGATCCAAGATCTAGACTGAAAACCGCGGGTGACTGGGCCTCTGTTGCTCAGGGCCCCCTCGCTCTGACCTGCAGGAGGAGATCAGACAAGCTACATCTCTGTCCTCCTTTAAATCTCTTTTTAAAAGTGCTTTACTTAGTTCATTGCTGTTTTTATCTTATAATCCATTCTATTTTTCTTTTAGTTAGTTTTTTTTGGAAATTGTACAACTCTTATGTTCTTTCTCTGTCTAACTATGTTTTGAAAGGTGCAATACTACTACTAGTACTACTATTACTGCTACTACTACTACTTCTACTACTACTACTAATAATGACGATGATGATTATTGTTATTACTATTATTATTACCCTAGACCTCTTAGATCTGGAGTTGGTCCCTGAGTGGTGGATTATGGCTGCCCACTGTGCCTCATTGTTAGGATGAATTAAATGCAGAGAACAAATTTCATTGTGTGAGCAAAACAATACATAAATACTCTTTCTTCGAGCTAAACTGAATGCAAAACCAGCTGTCTGAAGTCTGCACGCTTATTTCACAAAAAGGCTGAAAGCGTTCGTTCGGCCTCAAATGCTGATGATCGCATTCAGCTATTGCATAATGCAGTAAAGATGCCCGTCGGGCTGAACCTACAAAAACACACATTTTCCATTTTTCCACTCTTTAAGCAGTTAATGTGCACAAGATTATCAAACATCTAGTTCCATCAGAACCTCAATCCGAGCTAAAAACTACTCGTGCGTCCACACAGTTTATCACTGTGAATCTCAAAGAGTGAGGACATGCCAGAGATTAATATATGGCTCAGGAGTGTGAGAAATTCAGTACTACACTGAGTACGATAAATACCCACAACACAAGCTCTCTCACAGAGGTGTCTCTTTAACAGTGCCTCTGTACTTAGCGGTGTGCCAATACCACATGGAAATACAGACTGTATATTTGTTTATACTGCACAGTATATTAATGTGGATGATCCAACATATTTGCCTCATACCACATTGGTTGGTAAAATTGTTGTAGCACTTAGTAATGTTATGCTTTGTTGTGTGTGAGTGTCACTGTTGAGGAAGCAGATAAAACTCAGGGTATGCAAATCATCCTGCAAAGACAAAAACACGCACACAGAGCCATGTGGTACGTAGCACTGGCTCCATTGGGTAAATTTGAATGCACAGCTTCTTCCCATCGTCACCATCATTATCATCAGCATCAGCATCGTCATCTGCAGCTTTTATTTCATATCAAAGTGATATTGAGGGAGACACTTCGTTCATAGTGGTGTCAATTTCACCACAGAAAGCAAACCAAAGCAACCAAAGCAACAATACAGATCAAAGCAGACGCATAAAAATACATAAATTACATTCACACCAGAAGGTACAGTGCACTGAAATGTTTCATAATAAGTCCAAATTGACAGTTTAAAAGCAGTTAGAATTAAGCTCCTGAGTCAGACAATTAAAACACGAGGTGATTCGTAATTTCAATTTAGACTACATGTACCGATATATTATTAAATCTATCTATATTAAATCAATAGAATGAATCCTCTTTCCTGTGAAGGTGTGAGCTCGATGGGTAGGCCCAGAGTGAGACATGAAACGTCAAGACATCATTTGTTCCAAATATAATTTTACAAGTATTGCAATAATAAATTATATATAAACGTACACAGGACGTTACGACCGGACATATGAGAAGACATGTGAAATACAAGAAGACACATCAGTTGAATAACTGGTCTGGACAGATAAAGTGCTGAAAAGGACTCGGGGGTGCTGTGATAAACAGAATAAATAAGAGTTTCAGTCTGTTTGTTTTGTTTGGCTTGGTTGTGGTAACCATGATGGCGCGGCTGGGATATTACCAGACCCTGAGTCTGTGTGGGAGATTTGTTATCATGGTGGACTTAACCCTGGCGCTCTTATTTGCGAGGTTCGCTGCTTTGTTTTTACTGGCAAGCTGTCGGCCTTTCCCGGGATTCACTGTGACCAATGCGTCCTTAAGTAATCCAAAATGAGTCCAAATACCGACGGAGTCACCTTGTTGTATGAGGACACCGCAGTGTGTGATCGGACGAACAATGCAAATGGATGCGAGGTGAAGGAACATTCAGCAAATCCAGGATCTGCATTTGGTGCAAACTATGATGAGGAAAAACTATGGGATGTTGTGCACTGTGAGTTGCACAGACTTCACCTCATAAGGTCTATGAACGCCGGAGTGAAAAGTTCAAATGTGACTTAATTAGGTGTAGTCCTTTGCCTTTTTGGCATTTTATGTAAATTAGTTCTGCTTGAGTCTATTTGACATATGCGATGCACCCCTGAGTAAACAAGGTCAACGATCTGTGAAAGGCAGCCAGGCAACGTCTAACTGATTTGATTGGCAAAGTAAACCAAAGGAACAACCATTTTGCATGTAATTTGGGCAGATTTGATTGCTTGAGAATTCTGCATCATACACTCGAATGCACAGAAATGGCAAAACGAAGACACATGCAACTTTAAGTTTGCTGCCATTGAGCTAAGGGTCGATTCAATCAGTGTGTAACTTTTAGTATGGGAAAATGATTTCGATATCTCTGCCCTTCGCACACTCACATGCACTCACACACACACACAAACACACACATTCACATATATTCGCATAAACTGCATCCTGTGCCGTCAGCGTGGACCATTGCTGTACGCCCTCTTACTTACAAATCAACCCTGTTGTGCTGCATGTTTTATAACAATTCAAATCAAAATGAATTGTGCACTAATTGATGATACTGAATTCATTGAGATCATTCAAATGAATTCGGTAATTCTGAATATGTGATATAAATAAAGATTTTTACAGTTGCGCGTTGGATTGTGTGGAAATGTTGCTTTCGGGGTCCAATCCATCGTGGTGCGTTCAGGAGCAATAAGAATTCTGATGAAACAAATGTTTGCTCGCTGGTGATCGGGCCGACCCGGCGACTGTTCAGTGCTAGTGTGTCGCCTCAGGTGTTGGTGCGGTTGTGTCTGTCGGTCAAACCAGAGTTGGAGGAAGTCACATTGTGGCCATCTGCAAGTTAATTAATAGAATAACGATTAGCTTGTCACTTTCTTTGCTTTCGGCAAATTCAATACTCACTTTTACTGGCTTTTATGGTGATTATAAAATTATACAGTACAAAATGTGTGTTTGTCTAATCACTCCTGCCATTGCCCTGGAACAAGGCATTAGGCGATGTTTGCATGTGCATATGAGTGCTGCCCAGTGCTCCTCAGAGTGGGATGGGTTAATTGAGATAATTTCCCTACAGAGGATCGATAAAGCACTGTTCATTCTTTCTTTCACTTTATGGGTTATATTGTATGTTTAATTCTATTGATTTATTTTATTTTTGATCTGATTTTATTCCATTTATTCCTGTTTATGTATCGTGTTTTGTAAAGGTATAAATTTGTTTTGAAAAGCACTAAATAAAGTTTATTATTATTATTAATTCATCTTCTTCTCTGCGATCATACCTCTTCCTCTTACTCTCCAGTTCCGTAAAAAGGCCAGCCCACTCGATGAAGAGTTTCCAGCAGAAGTGCTCTAGAACAACACCAAACCATAACTATGAAGCACCGTGATATTTGAGATGCACAGAAACAATGACATCATCAGAGGACATTCTTACCCTGGTACCACTGATGATTTCGCGTGACTTTAGAGCTAATTCCGTTCGCACCTGAAAAGATTTTTGAAGAGTGACACAAACATCATCAAACTACGTATAATGCAAACATTTTTAAGGAAGAAATGCATTTGTTTGAATGCCTTTGTGCAGGGCTAGGGTTAGGTTATTAATTTAAAATCAATGCCAGCTCTAGAATGGATTTCGTCAAAAAAGTAAAGAAGAAAAAACAGGATAGATGGTCATTTGCATGATGACTGAGTTTCTGTCTCTATTATCTTCACCATCCTACTGATCGTTGTCACTAAGGGTGGATGCCCGACATGTGTGGGAGGACTTGTGTGCCAGGAATTTTTGCAATTTGTGGTCATGGCAGTCTGGCTGACGTTGACTTTGACAAAGGTATGGTCAGAAAATGTCCCCTATCCAAAGAAATAATAAAACTATCCTAATAAAAAACTAAACTATAACTAAACTAATAAAACTACACCTATCTGCCATCATACTGAAGACATGACAAACTCCTTTATAGAGTGGATCTTTCCTGTAAGATTCATTTATTCCGTTACTGTGACTGACACTCACCTTTTTGTCCAGCAGAGTTCCAAACACCAGTATGAAAAAACCCTGTAGAAAGAAACACACGTCAGAACCTTGTGGCGTTCCTTTCCTGCCACAGTTGGGGAGCGTCTTCTGGCCGTGATTTCCACGCACATTTTCTCTGCTCGTGCTCAAAACTGTTCGCTCGCATTCGGTCATAACAAGTGTTTTAATTTCTACTGTTGTTGTTTATTGTTTAGAATCGATGTTTTTTTTCACAATTTCACTTATTTGTTCTAAATATTGATTTTACAGCTAATTCCTGAACAGGGTAAAAGCTCGTTTTGTGTCGCCAATAAACGTGTTCTCACAGATTCACACAGTGTTCTCTACAAATTCAAGAGTGCGATCTTGATCTGCTCGACCTGTAAAGTGCCATGAGATAACCTTTGTTCTGATTTGGCGCTATATAAATAAACTTGAAACTTGAGTGTGAAACTTAAAAATTAAAACACTGATTATGACTTTGGTTTTCTGATCTAGACAGATCGGTTATTATGACTTCATCGATCCACGCTGTGTAAGATTTCACGGTCGGTTCATTGGTTAAAACGGCGGCCCGAGAATCTGTGTGGAAATCACACCTTCAAACTGCCAGATGATGCTCACATCTCAGGACCTCTCAGAACCTCAGGTAAGAGTTGGTCACTGACATAAGGCAAACTAGAAACATTTTAATGTGGTTTTAGAAGCATCAGTGAGTATTGTTTGTTTCTATTTACCTGCAGTGAATTTAAAAGAGCAAATGCAACGTGGAGTCCAAACTCGTCCGGCGAAAACAGGGTTCCTGATCCCAGACCCCAAGTTATTCCAAAGAACGGCATGAGGACAGCCAAACTTCTCACAATCAACCACAGCATATTCCTCTGATTGTGGTCGACGCTGTCATTGCCTGGCGCTCTACTCAAGATTTTGTACACGACCACAACCAGGATTATAATGTTGATCACCACAATTGTCAAGGCGGGAAGAACAAATGCCACGAGGGCCTTGGATTCATGCCAGTTCAACCAGCAAAAGTCAGATCGGTTGATGTATGTCTTGTTTCCAGCAGTCGCAGCTATAGTAATGACCACGATGATGAGCGGTGCACCGTAGCCTAAACAGAATCCAATAGCCAACATCGATTTGTCAGACAAATCTCCTCCAAACACGTTGATTGTCCGGTAGAGCAACAACAAGCCTGACGACAGCATCCAAAAGAACAGGGCCAGATAGAAGAAATGGGTGAAGAAAGTGACCGCAACGCATCCTGCTGGGTTTTCAGTGCTTCTGTCTGAAATAGCTGCACCAATAATAAAACAAATGTCTGCGATTAGGAGAGACGCGGCGATGTTAACAATGGAAACGTGGCGCAAGTGGGAGGTGCTGTTCCGGACTATTTTTTTCCATATGATGGCTTCAATAATGAGGCATATCACCAAGGATGCTATGGATATTGCCACACCAACGTAAGTTATGTAATCCAAAACCAATCCAACATCTGGAACGAAGGGTGACATAAGCATAGAGAAGGAGGTGAGATGGTTGCAGACGCAGGTGACGGTTTTGCTATCTTCGGCCGCCAGCTCGCATCCCTCGTTGTCCCATCCGCCGATGCTGTTGAAGAGCGTGAAGTTCCAGAAGACACACTTAGGCTGCGCCAGAGTCCCATTTATTTTGTCAAAGACAAAGGTCACATTGGAAATATCACTGAGAGTGTTATTGGAAGTGACGAGCACCACTCTGCCACCGATAATCTTGTTGGTAGCATTGATTTCATTCCTCGCTGGCAGCAAGTTATCCATGGAGGCAAACGTTATGATGGTGACAGTGCTGCCGAGCGCATCAGGTGCGGTTATATTTATCTCCACCGAAGAATTTAAATCTGCACTGAAAGTGTCAAAGAGCACAGATTTGTTCAAATGGATCAGAGGCGTTTCTATGTCCAAGGTTTCCTCTCTAAGGGCGTCTGCGAAAGTTTCCACGGAAAACAGCAACGCCGAGCTCTCAGACGCAAGTATGGTGCTGTCGCCTCTGCTTGCGTTGATGTTCCTGGTGGCGTTGGCATTGAGAAAGTCCCACGTTTCCTTTGTGGCTTCTACCATAAGGGTACCCACAGTAACCAGGAAATGCTGAAATCAGAGGAAAGAAAGCGTTACAAGGGAAAACATCTTGTTAATGTGCATCTGCGGCGGAATCCACGTACCTCCATGGTGGTTCCGTTTACTCGACTAGAGAGCGAAATGTTTGCTACCCTTCTCAGTATGTTTACAATGGCGGCAATGTTGGCAGGAGATTTGACCACTTGATCGGTGAAGTTGATGGAAACATTCCGGAGTCGTTCTACAAAATCGGGCAATATGACGCCATCCAGGAACTGTGGGATTTAAAAGAACAGCATTGGCATGATAAAGTAATGCAAGGCTCAAATTAAAATGCTATGTAATCAATGTAAATGATACATTTTTTCATTACAAAAATCGCTCTGGGCGACACGCGGTCAATGAATCACCCCACAACCAGTTAGCTGAAGAGTCCCGTATCCAAGGCGCTCTCGATCTCCAGCATTACCTCAGATTCAAGGAGCAGCTTCTGAATCTCTGCGAGGACACAGTTATCCTGACGATCTTCCCATTTCCCAGTGTTTTTACAAACGGCTGTCATCTCGCCTACTGACCCCTCTTCGCAGGAAACTGCAGCCTTCTCATCAAGTATCCCCTTACCAAACGGTGGATCTTCGATACATACAGAAGCTGGAGAACAGCACAACGTTGGAGCTCATTATTGGTGACTCATACACGAGACATCTTCAATGGACTGGAGATGAATGCTCAGGTCTCACTTACCGGCACGGGTTGGGATGAACGTTATGGTTTTGTTGAATTCCGTATTGTTCGTCAGGTGACAGGTAAACATGACTTTTGGCTTCATACAATCAATTTCCACAGAGCTGTTTACCACTAAATAAACAACAACATCAGCTCGGGTGTAAAAAACGTCAAGTCGTGAATGAAAGCAGTGGTACATCTGCAGAGATCTCCAGTCTGTGCTGTTGACATGCACTGACATCATGCAGCCTTGCTAATATCTTTAAGATTTTACATGATTATTGTTGAGGTGTGTGTTTGTTTGCGTTACCAGTGTTATTTTCGTCGCGCAGCATCGTCGTAAAGGCTGTTTGGACTTTGCACATTGTTCTCTGTGTCACAGGATTCAAACCACTACAGTGGACAAGCGCTCTCACGGGGAACACGCGGATCAACGGCGCATCCTTGACTTCAACTTTACCTTTTTGCCTGTACACCTCTGATATATTTCTCAGGAAGCACTCATAATTACCTGCAAACAAAGGTGATCAGCATCGTTCAAGACAAAACAAAATTGCAGCACACAACAGAAATAGATTTGAAAAAGTTATTTCAGAGTCTAAAATCTACAGGCTGCGCTGTATCTGAAGTCGGAAAAACTGATTTACCTTCAGTGGATTTCACATTGACTGCAAATGAAGACTTTGCTGTTTGATAACCAAAGTGTGCTGGATGGATGACACCCAGCCATTTTTGATATCAGTTTGTTCTCTTCATTTCGTAGCGTTTCTCTTGGCTGCTCTGCTTCCAGTACGTGTATGTGGATGTTAGATTTTTTGTCCAATCAGATTTCAGCCTCTATGTCTTTCCATGTGAATCTAATCTGCCCAGGGCCTTCAGAATCAGTACTGCTGGCCCATGGAACTTCAACTATATTAGTAATGGGGCTGTTTCTTTAACCAATCAGATTTCTAATTCTCCTCCCAGGTCCAGCATGCTGGCCCACAGTAACGTCAGCATTTTTCCGTCCTCTAAATGGTCGGTCAGAGCAAAACTGTTACAGCCAAGTTCGACTAGCAAAACACGTCTGAAGCGACCTGCACACATTAATACATTTGAGTTAGAATTTTTTACCCCCACAATGGCTGACGGAGGAGGAGAAATGGACTCGGTCTCGGACATACTTAAAAATCCATTTTCAAGGTGGACTTTTCCAGAAAAGCTAGACATCGTGAGGAGAGGTCGGCCAACCCCGATAATTGCGACGTGGTAGTGGTGGTATTAAGAGGTGGACTAAGTCGGGTAAGTCCCCACTGAAGGCCCAGGTACCAAATGCACGGCCCGCCACTGGAAAATGGATTTGTTGACTTTTGTCCAACATGAATATCGAGGACAAAACAATGCAGCACGAATGTTTGTTTGTTTCGACACAGGAAGTGAGACGTTTTCAAGGATGACGTGTGTGTTTGAGAGGTCTGTGTTACGTAACGAGTCAAAAAAAACTCGTACGTTTTGTGGAACGCTACCCTGTTTAGAAAACAGCTCGTAGCTACTTACGAATTGAAGTTGAGGACAAAGTGAAGTTTTGCGCGTGTGTCAGTGTGTGTGTGTATGTATTAGTCAGAAAGCCGGGCGGTGGATCCCGTTCAAACCCTCCCACTGTGAGTGTGTGTTTGTGGAGTCGCAGGCCTGCAGTTTGTCCAGCACAGTGAGCTCCTTTGAGCATTACAACAAAGCTCCCACCGCTTATTTACTGCTCCCGTCTTGTCTTCGTGCCGGCGTCTATCGACACGCAGCGCAAACATTTATAATTACCTTTAGCTCTGTGATAGCAGCCTGCCCCGAATAACCTGCTGTGGCGTTTTACCACCTGTTACTAATCGCTCTGTGAATTCGTCACGGCACCGGCAATGATTCAAACCAACAGTGGGCGCCCCCACAAGACCCTCCAGGAAACACAGCGAACGGCAGCCGCGCGGCGTTCCCCGAGCCGAGGGAACGACTCCGTGGATTTTTTGCATCATTAACTATTTATGAGTTGCCACTTCGTGTTATTTACACTGGACTGATGGTAATG
>OMNV01010022.1:0-15303 GCA_900303265.1 Brotula barbata | reverse complement strand
TAATTGTTTGCTTTCCTGACTCCCATTTGAGCTGCTAGTCAGATGATATTCAGTGGTGAGATATTTAGTGTGTCCATCAGTCACTTCACTTCCCGACACTAATCTGTCATTTAAAACTCAGGTCAGCCATCATTTAAATATCAACACAATGCAGTCTAAGTTTAGCACAGAAATCACTAAGACGTCTCTGTTAGTTTCCTCATTTTACAGTCCACCAAACCAAACCAAACCAGTCCGCCCGGCACCAACAACCACACCATGGTCACCAACGCCAAGATGACAGTATTTTCTCTCACTGTATGGTTTGGTGTGGACGATACTGGAACTCTTGCATGAAAAAGGAGGTGCACGTGTGCTTCCATTAGGTGGACAATGATTGACTTTTACAATTTATTCTGAAAATATAGAACAACTAACAAATCGCCAGCATCCAACAAAACAAACAATAAATAGCTTTTTCTGTAAATGAATCTTGCCCGTGTGCCATATTAGGATCGGCTGGTTAACACTGAGGTGATGATAACGGTTATATAATACTAGAAACATTAATCATGAAACAGAACAGGAAGCGAGCGAAGACAAGTGTAAGATAATGGCGAAGGAATGGAAAAAAAGAAAGGTTAGAGATGGAGTTCACATGAAGTGGTGAAAGTTTCAAACATATCCTCATTCAGCGGCAGAGACATCAAGATGCTATCATGTCCTGCTGTCACGTCCTACAGGCTGTACCTGTTGTAAAGCAAGCAGTAAGTGGATCGGTCTGTGGAAACAACCAGACAGACGTGTTGAAACCACAACAAACAAAGAGTTTGCTTTTCTCCTAAATGCTGTAAAAGTAACAATGGCAGCATTGTGACGTGGCGAACAAGTGTGAAAAACCATTTACGGTGTCACATTGCATTGGCACCGTTGCTCCATATAATTCTATGCCTTTACTCATGCATGGACGCTACATGCTCCATGCAAACACGTGAGCTATTATGCAAAAAGCATTGCACAATGCAGTAAAGATGCAACCCACCAGCACATGAAATCAATCCTCTCAGCATTGTGTAACTCTGGCATTTCCCGTCAGTAACGTCGGAGCATCATGGGTTCACCTTTAGAACACAAAGCTTTAGAATCAACACGCGGCCCGAGCTGTCTTAAAGTCTTGGCTGATGCTGACTTCCATCTATCGTCAATTGTTGCTGGTAATGGCGTAAAATTACTCACATTTTCCTGCTCCACATGCTATTCTGCTAAATAAGGTACAATGTGAGTTATAGGTTTTACTTTTTTAGGTTATAGGTTTTACATTCACATATTGGATGAGTCGCTGCTCCATGGATGCTGAGAAAAATTTTTTTTTTCATTGTTTAACCGTATGCTGTTATATAACCAGCTGGCACGGTTCCACGTAAGGTGTTCATATACAGTACATACGTTGCAGCCTTTGTGATGCAAACCTGATTATAACATAAATCAGCTTTTCCGACCATTTCCTTGACTGACTACCAAATTTCAACAGTGTTTACAACAACTACTACATTATAAACTAAACTAAACACAAGCTGAAGTGTGGACCGCCCTGTGAATAAGAAGTTTATAATAGAAAAGTCCCCAAAGTGGAACACTGAATGGGGAGAATGGTTGGATGATGAGATGAGCTGAAGAATGGATGAAGTGAAGGAAGGGAGGGATTAAAGGACATGATGAGTAGGCGAGATGAGGATTGTAAGAGGGATGGATGAAGGAGTAGGATAAGTAAGTGGATGAAGCAAGAAGCTGAAGTACTATCATGGCTACTAAGTACAGCTTGAGGAGGCTTCTCTGCTCATCCGGAAAGCATCTGTATATCTTTGGATGAGCCTCAGTAAGAGATAGAAAGGGTCTGGATTGGATGGGTGAAAGGATGATGATGGCGAGGGAACAGAGTATGTCAGCAGAACAGAATAGAGAGAAAAACTGAGATGAATGAAGAAGAAGATGATTTGAGGAGGCTTGGATTGGACAGGTGGTTAGAGGAGCAGGCCGCATCGGGATGTAGTCTCTAGCTGCAGCAGGTACTGTATGTACTCTTTGTTCTGATGCAGGTGCACGTGCAGAGATCATCTAAAATTTAACACCACACTCAACACATTTTATTACCACTGAATACAGGGAAGAGGAGCGAGAGAGAGAGAGACGGACGGTCAGGAGGGATAGAGACATAGACGGGGCGGGGCAAAGCTGCAGCGACACAACAACACGTGCGCTTGCAAACTGAAAATATATTGAATTTAGACTGTGGGAGCGCTGTGTGGTTGCTGTGGAAATGTTTTATTGCATTAAAGGAGTGCTACTTGCTCATCACATACACATAGTGAAGAGTGTGAATGAGCATCTGTACGGGATGTAAATACACGCTACAGCATCTGAAGAGGGAGGACATCAAATCCATTCAATCACTAGCTGTGATTGTTCGTGAATCCTACCTGTACCCTCACACTGCATGAAAAAAAGGTGCCCCAAAACTCCGTTATACTCAGCAGAATGTCCTGGATCCTGGAATTTCCTGTGCTGGGAGATAAAATTTGACTGCTATATTTCTAGAACGATACGGTCCCAGAAACTGGGCACAACCACAATGGAGCGAGAACTCTTTTGCAGCGAGGCAGGAATTGAGGTCAGCAGTATTTAACAAGAAACAAGGCAGAACATAATGGGAATACACTGACAGGGTCAAAAAAGGGCAAAAAATCAAGATGAAAAGTCACAGTAACACCAGGTCAAGAGAAAAAAAGCAACAATCCAGGAAAATATCTATCAGAGAAAAATAAAATAAGGGATGAGCAATACAGACAGCAAACTACAAAACCCCCAAAACTTACACATGACCATCAGGGTCTTCAACAGAGAGGACAGGAGAGAGTCTGACACAGAACGAGGGAGAGCAGGCTGGTTATATACGATATGAGACTAAAAAGGGAATGGGATTCAGGTATGTAGAGCAGGGAACACAGGGAGGAAGCTGAATGGACGTGACACACCCACAAAACAGAGGAGAAACACAGAAAGGAGCATTGATACAGAGTAATCCTCAGTCGGGTACAGGTATCACCATCCTCTAATGTTCGGCCAGTCCCTTCATGTAGATTATTATCATTATTATTATTATTATTATTATTATTATGCTCGATCTGTACCCCAGACTGCTGACACCTCATTAGCATATGAACACCTGAGACACAGGGTCAGCCAGCAACTACCTGTGCTGAAAAATACAACCTGGAATTTCAGTTGGGCTATACACTACAGGATAGGACTAATGACGCGTCTAAATTATATAAATAGTGGTTGATGGATTAGATGTAGCCCATGAGAAGTAAAAAACTGGGTCATTTTGGAACATGCATGTACATAAACATGTTCCACTATGTGTGTCTGGGGTGGCCAACCGAGCTGTAGAAATTTAGACTCCATTGCAAAAGTCCAGCCAGTGAGCAATAAATGCCGAGTGTTTCTGGCACAGAATCAAAGAGAAAGATGACCAAAGTTTGGAAATGTTTTTCAGATGGTAGAATGTGGATGTGGCTCATAGGTTAAGAGCTTCGATTCCAGCCTCTGCCTCTTTACTGCATAACATCCCCTTTCTCTCTCTCTCTCTCTCTCTCTCTCTCTCTCTTCGCTGCCATTCATGTCTGTCTCTCTACTGTAACTATCGCAATAAAGCAGAAATGGTAAAAAAATAGATAGAATAAACAAATAAATTGGATTTGTTGATGGACTTGATCTGTGACAGGAGTGAGAGAGTGGAGTCTAGAATGACACAGAGGCTGCAAACGTCTGAGGGAGGGCAGATGGAACAACTGTCCAACCTTCTGGAGCAGCGCCTTGGGGGGGGGGAAATGACCTCGCACCCCTCTGTGCACCCATACTGGTCAGCAGAAGGCCTGAGGACTTCAAATCAACTCAAACCACGTCCAAGCCCGAGAGAAAATCATCTACGGGATCTGCATCCTCAGCGCACCACGTCAACTCTCTGCCATCTAAATGACAACAACATGTTCAGGCACACGTGGCTCATGGAGGGAAAGACGGGTGACGCTCTTATTGTTTCAGTCGGCCCAAAACCTGATCATAAATTGATTTAATGATTTACTAGCAGCCTAAATACGACTCCTTCGTGTCAAACCGTGCGTTGCAGATCGCCTAAATGTCAATTACACTTGCAAAGTGTCCACGCTCCTCCTGTTATGATGTGTGAAAACCATCCTCCGCTTCGGTGCTACAGTGTGAACACAAATGGTGCTAACAATATCAACAGATGGACTTAAGTATCATCTTTATTTCTAGAAAAAAAACAGTTCATAAAAACATCATTCCATACATTAAGATAGCATAACTGTCTGAGATTTACTTCATACATTTTTAGCTCCCCACAGTGACCGACAGCAGAGCACATTAATCAATCAGTTGTGACAATCACACAAATAATTTCTAATCCACAGACTTTTTCCAGAATACGGTAAATATGATGTGTAGAAGTGCAGAACATTCGACTGAAAGATTGTGTAAACACACTTTACAATAAGTGATGCCGTTAGACATATAGTGCATATTATCAGAGAATAAATGTTGCTGCAATCCCTTCATTTACTTTCTGTTCTTCACAACGACTTAAACACTTTAAAGTCAACACAGGCTGAACACAAGAGTGATCGAAGGAAATTCAAAATGTTCCCAGTGTCACAGAAGTTATTAATGCCCACATACCATAGGAAATACCAAGGGAGGGTGCTAATAGTGTGTGGGAAGCCCGCCAACAACCCCAAAAACAAATTCAAATGATCCTTGGTTATCAACATAAAAGTTCACATGAATACAAAATGATGTCCAGTTCACGTACTGCACACGTACTGAAAGTTTCCATAGTGAAAATCACAAATAAACAACATTAATATTGGTTCATAAAACCTACTAGAGCCAAAAACAATGGCTTACATTTTCTGTAATGCCTTCCTTTCAGGAGGAAGTAAGTGTCTGTTTTATCGATTCTGGAAGGAGGCTCTTCTTCACAGGCTTAGTGACAGCTGTCTCCCACGCCCATGCCGATCTCCTCCACTTTCCAGCCACTGGAGTTCTTTCCAAACTTGTACACGAGCCGCCGGCCATCGACTCGCTCGAGGATCTCCCTCTTGTAGTAATACCTGTGGATGGAGGAGACGGGCTAAGTGTGGGGTTCACGTACAAACTGGTGTGTGTTTATACTTCTAAATCTGGGCCCGAACAAGATATGAGATTTAGGATCATCATTTTGAGTGAATTTTGAGTACTGCTACTTAAACCCTGCAGAGGCCATGTTCATCATTTCACACCAACCAAGGGGATTACAGCGAGGTTGTTGGGAACGTGCTAACAAATTACATCTCCAGACATGCTGCACCACTGACGACTCGAATCAGATTAAGCTTTAAGGCCCGCCCTAAACAAAGAGTAACCTCACGTGAACTGACCTCATGGCACGGCTGAGTTTCTCGTAGGTCATGCTGCTGTTTTTCTTCTTCTGACCCCACATCTGAGCCACGGCCTCAGATTTCAGGAACTTGAAGATGCCCTCCCGCCGGTCCTCCCACTTCATCAGGCCCTGATTCTTCTCCGGGTGGATCAGAATATCCCTGATGAACTCCCATAGGTGAGTGCCACGGGGTGCTGCAGAGAAACAGCAGGACAAAGTTAAATAAATGAGGATAATGAAGCGTGTGTGTGCATGAAAAACATCAATCTGACCATTGGGAGAAGGAAAAACATGGCCATGCTTACCGTGCTTGCTTTTCTTTGGGTTGTCGTACAGGCTGCTGCTGTGACCTCTGCTGGACTTGGGTGGGCGCCCCCTTGGCCGCTTCAGCCTGGACTCCCCTTTCTCAGTTTTGATGTGGACCTCTGTCGACACAACAGGTACGTTAACACAAACCAAAGCAGACTTTCAAGGACGATTCATTTATACTTAAATATCTCTCAAAAACGTTGCTTTATTCCTTACTCACTTGCAATCATAGGGTAGGAGAACTCGGGATCAGATTCACCACTCCCAGACTCTGGAGAGCTGAGACTTGTGAAGCCAAACGTGGCACCTGAACACAAAGATGCATGTTTGGCACAATTCTCAAACCACGGCACAAATGCACTTATTGGTTGGAAGAGAGGTGAAGGAGAAACTGACTGTTGCAGGAGGAGCTGTACTCGTTGTCAGATGTAGGATCGGACAGGTAGTCGGTGTCCCCCACAGGTGTCATGGCCTCCAGGCTTGAGTTACTCGGATCATAATCCAGCCCGTAATCCATCTCCCGCTTGCCAATATATCCCTCAGCTGTTGATAAGAAGCAAGATTAGTTTTGCCATGACCTACCTGATAATATTGAGTTTTTGTTGACATTAAGGTAGAGAGGTGTTATGGTGGATCTGGTTGTGGCCTTACCTTGACCAAATTTAATGGTGCTGAGCAAAGGGAAGTCCACAAAGTTGTCCAAAAAGTTCTCCAGGAGCAGGCAGGTCTCGTTCAACTCTGGTCCCGTGAGGCTCAACAGCTCTGAGGAATCAAAGAGACAACAGGAGAATGTTTAGACCCAACATTCATCTCTGTCTGACGTGATAAAACTGTCTGTGATACAAAATCATGTCTGAAGTTTCGATTTGCAAAGAAAAATCACGTACAGTAGCTACTGAATGACCTACCGAATTTGGTCTTGTATTCCTGCAGACTCTGGAGAAGATGGGGACCAAGCTGTGGGCCAAACACCATGATCATTTCTTCTTGGCTCATCTGGCAGAGGGTGTGACCGTCCATGGTGCAGCAGGCCAGACTCAGGGTGTTTGCGTCAAATTTAGTGGTCTCGACGTGGTCGCTGATCCACTCCAGAACATTCTCCACCGTCCAGTACTGAGGGCTGAGCTGGCCGTACCAATGGCCTGCTTAGAAACAGACAGAAGTGTTGGATAATCGTCAGGATTTGTGAGCGTCATCATCCGCCTCAACACATATCTCGTGGCTGCAGTTTCCCTGGGTGTTGTTGGAAGTTTATGAGCCGTTTTTCATTTGTCACATAACATCCCACAATAATTACACGCCAACACAAGAATTCAATGTGGCAAAACAGGGTGAACCCGTAGCTGCTTCTCGTTGTTGCAACGCCACATAGAGACTGGGAACGGCGATGGGTTCGTATCAAACAATGATTGATTAAAGGATAGTCAATGACTCCGGTCCAATTTTGCGATGTGGACTGATATCAGTCTGTGTCATCCCCATTTTGGATTAGAGTGACTGAGGTCAAAGCGCGTCAGGACTGTTTGAACAGTGAGGTGGCAGCATTCCTCTTTCTGTTTGATGGCTGTGCCGGGTTAAACATTGGCCGCCTGGTAAATGATTAAGCCAACGGTGTCTAAATGAGCTCAATGCAAAGTTCACTCACACTGTGTCAAGTTTGAAAGGAAATCATTGTGTTTGCCCTGAAATTTGGCTTCAGCTCAAACTCTCCATCAAACCAGGACCACTATCATCATTAACACTCTGACTTCACGCATTTCTTCAATCATTCAGTGTTTTTAGGTTTTAGTCTGTTGATTTTGTGATTTAAGATAGAAACACTGCGTCATGATGGAGAAGATTAAACAGAATCATTTGAATCAGCTGACTTGTGTACATGAGTGCCTCATATTTGAGTGTTCTCATTCCTACCTGATGTGGTGGAGCTGTAGGCTGGGTGGCTTATCTGCGGGCTGATGCTGGGCTGCTGCTGCTGCTGCTGCTGCTGCTGCTGCTGCTGGAGGGCATCAGGGATGCTGGTCTGGTACATGGTGAGGTTGGCGTGCGTCAAGACGCTGCTTAGGCACAGTGATGACATGGAGTCACTGAGAAAGACAGAGTTCACTGTTAACTGGCAGGAAGATATAACTGACAGAGAACGAAGATTTACATCTGATCAAGATAGCTATTCAAATTCTCTATGGACGAACCAATGAGTGCGATAAATGTGAACAGAGAACAAAAACCCTGAGAACACGTACAGGTAAGGATGGGAGCCACAATGCGATGAAGAAATCCACAGTGTTGAAAAAGTCCAGTTTTTCTCGGATCTCCTTCCTCCTCTTGTCTGTGTATCATCTATCTGAGGCAAAAAAGCACTTGTTCCTAGATTTAATGCTTCGCAAGCCTTTATACTCTACAGGTGCTGGTGGGAGGACTAAGGTGAGTTCAGGGGAATTCCACATGCAGTCGGCCACACCTCCATCCACTTCCCCCTCCTTTTTCCAGAGAACTTGAGAAACAAAACAAACCTGTCTATTATTCCACTGTCAGATGAGCTATTATAGATTAACTTTCAGGCAGCTTGGCAGATTTTGCCTTTCATCAAATAGCTGTTATTCAAAGCTGTTGCAGTTTCTCTCCCTTTGTGGCGCCGTTGTTCCTGTCGAGGCTGTAGTGAAAGTATTTTTGTTAAATATGTGTTTTATTCGTGATTTGTTGTGTTTTGGTAATGGTGGTACATCTGAGCCAGAAATGCTTTCTCTCTCTTTCTCTCTCTCTCTCTTTCTCTCTCTCTCTCCCTATCTGTCTCGCTCGATCCCTCTCTCTCTCTCTCTCTCACACACACACACACACACAACCATTCGTTCCTCTCTCCCGCGCTCACCTGGAGGTGAAAAGGACAGGCTGAGGAGGAGGGGGGTGGGCTGTTTACATACGACTGACTTATTTTCTGAAAATAGCATCATGCATCATCTGTCAAGATAACAAGCAAAAAGCAAAGTGCGGGGTCGCCCGTTGTCATTCAGAATCAGTAAAACCTTGTTTATGAAGTACGGAATTCTTTTTGCCGCCGGATGGAAAACTTCCACATATTTCAATGATGACAGTTTGCAGTTTTTACAGATTGTGCAAAAATGCAGGGTTGTGCAAAGTAATTGCGGTAGGCGTTCAGGCCTGCTGACCATTGTCAGATTATTGGTGTAACACAGTGTGTAGCACGGAGATTCAAAATGTGGGCGAGTGGGAGCTAGGAGGGGTCCTTGTTTATGAAAGTTAAGACCCGATGGAAAAACAGCACAGATCTGGAGTAGTCTTGGTCTTTAGGGCCCTCGCTTTGTTTGACCTCACTCTCTGTATGACCTCACTCTCTGGATCTCAGACTGATTCAGTCGAAGATAAAAACAACTCAATCAAGGTTTATTGTGCCGCACTCACTCTAAAACTGTACTCATTGCCCTGAAGTTGTAATATTTGATTGTCATGTGTATTGTGTTTTGTTTTTGTTTTTCAAACTTCCTTTTTGACTGGAGGAGATTGAAACGTCACAGCTCCATTTATGGATCCACATTGCTTCATTTCACTCATTCCCCAACACTCAATCACATCCAATCTACGGTTAACCAATTCCACAATATTTGGTGTGCAATGTCGGACCTGCCGTGATAATAAAAAAATCCATCCATTTATCCTTTTTCTACTCTGCTTCATTCTGGTCACGGTCGAATTATTGAACATAATCAAAATGTAAATTTTTATTTGTTGTCACGTGTAATTGCTGATGTATATCTGAATGCAATCAAATTCCCCAGTTTCCTGTATATGTGCGGAAATAATATAAAAAGATAATTGCATTTAGGGGCACTGTTATCGTGTTTGTCTCTGGGCATCAAAAATTAGGTTTGACACACACGGCCTTCATGCACCTGCAGACACATCCACATCACACACTCTCTGCAGTCCAGGGTCTGCTGCATGATGTAGGTGTGTCAGTCGTTTCCTCTTGGACAGGAAGTCGGTGTCATTTATCAGAGATGTTTATGATGTTGTTTATCGCTTCATATCAGGGAGTGCAGTGAAAAACAAAAGGCTGATTTGTAAGATCATCACCTCTTTCCAGCGGTAGAGGTTGATGACTCTCTGTGGGGTTAATTCAGGTTTCCAAGTTACCAAAAAATGAAAAGGGAATTGAGGCCAGAGTCCAGTTCAACCCTGCCTTCATTAAATTTGGTTGAATTTGGTAAACAGGAAATACAATCCTGGATTAAAGGAGGAGACTAACAAAACAAGTCAAATGCGACAGACTACCAAGAGGAGCATTTTATCCCTGATATTGATCAGATATTGATCCTGAGCCCCATTTAAATATAGTGTAACCCCCTGGGATGATCCAAGTGAGCAAAGGAAATATTTCCCAGCATGCTCTGGAAATTTTCTCCAAGCTTTTAATTTTCTAGGTAACCATGAGATCAACATTTTGTAGCATTTTGTAATATGCAATCAAAAAATAGCCTCAAGAGTTATATAGCATATGTGAGGATATTTTCTTTCAATAAGGAAAGAACAAACTAATAATTAATGATCAAAGGATTAAGTTAACAAAAAAGACAATCAAGCCAGTTTCCATCCATGTATGCATGAACCCCTGCATGACCTTTACCTCTAAACAAAATCTCCAGTCTATTTTGATCTAAATGAGCTCAGCTGTGTGTTTAGTGACCATGAAACAGAGACTGACACACCTTCCACTTTACTTCATATCTGATTCCACTTTTGGTGCCAAGTGTGTTGAAGTGGCCAAAAAAGCCAGAGGAGTGCCACATCTATCAGTTCACGTGTATGTAGATAAGTCGCAGTGCCCCCAGACAATACTCACGTAACAACCTAGGTGCTGTTCTACTGACACACACTCTTTACCAAGAAAGTTATTTTGCATCAAAAAGTGAACCTTGAAATTCATCCGCTGCAGCCATTAGTACTGTTTATGACTCAAAAGCTGTATTTCAGCTCATTTTGGTGATGAAAACTGATGCCATAACAATCAAGAGTGACATCAATGTTTACCGTATTGAAATATACTGATTATGCTGAAACATTACTGTCATATTGCCAATACAATAAGCTTTGTGCCACGTTGAAGCACGTGAAACTCGATTATTTTCTGACCTGATTTGATCTAATCGGTCAAGGGTCAAGACCAATTTTATGTTCATCGAAGCACTAGTTTCATTTTACAGGCATTAGCTTATCACGTGAATTATCCATGCCAGATCTGCAGCAGCGAAGGTCACACAAATTTGTTGTTGTACTTCAACCTGCGTGACAATTAAATACTCTGCACCCGACCGTTGTAGAATGACCACTTTTATTGTGTTTTCCAATGTTGTGCCACAGCTTCAATCAACATAATACTGGAAACTATGACAGTTGTCTCAGTTTACAAGTACTATTAAGGTGCTTCTAGTAAGCAATTAAAATGCCAATGCAACATTTAACATGGAAAAAACACGCAAAGGTGGGATGGTCCCATTTTATATTTCATACACGTGTCAGCGATATATTTATTGACAGATAAAGGCATGGCAAGTTTAGATATCAGTTTATGAATCAAAGAATTTAAAAGACAAACAGAAAGCATCAGAGTCAGAAATGTATAAAATGGAATCAAAATAAAGAAATAAACACCTCCTTTACATGCTCTCCCATACAGCCGAACAAATTTGAATCAATCTCCTCCCCTCATCACTGATGTATCGTAGAGCTTTATTTGTCATCCCTCAACAATGGTGGATTGACGCTGCAGGACTCTTCTCTTACCTCATGTGGTTCACTGCTGCCACCCAGTGGCGAGTGTTTGAAAAATTTCAATATTGCTTTTTTTAATATTACAATGTTACTGTAATACAACTTTTTCCACTACTTCCACTACTATTGCTTCAATAGCCAGATCTGCTGCTACTGCTACTAAAGGAGTCAAATATTTCACACACAAGGAACCTATATGTAATATATAGATACCTATGCCTAATCTATATCCAGAGTCCTCCAGAACAAAATCTGGAGGGAAAAGTCATAGACAGATGAGGAAAAGTTAGAAAGCGGAGATATATCTGGGGTAAAAAGTATTCAAATATACTGCAACTGACAGACTTAAAGGTGAACTGACATCAGATACTGGAAATAGAAATTAAAACAGGAGGGAACTCTGATAAGTGAGGCTCAGTGGCTGTAGATGGTGACTGCTCCCACTGTACTCGCATGGATGTAAGAACGTATGAAAGTTTACAATTTGGTTATCTTATTCAAACATGTTAATTGGCCAGATTATGATGAATCGTTAAAATGGTCATTCTTCTGTATACATACTTAGTGTACTATAATATTCATAATATTAATAAATATGATAATAATAAAATAAAGAACACATAGATGAACAGAACATCACATCCATAGTGACCGTCCTAGCTTAGCTTCATTAACAGGGGTTAGAATCATGGTGTTTGTATTTGTATTTGAAACACCTCCAACTAATCAAACAGCTGCTTTGACGACATTTGATGTTATGATCACTAACATTATGATTCCTGCTATTATTTCTCGTCATATGAGGATTTTTTGACGATGATGAATTGATAAGATGACGATAAAATGTGAGTCATTGATTTCCCCCTCGCTCTCGCTCTCTCTCTGTGTCTCAGTCTCTCCCTGTGTCTGTCTCTCTTTTTGTCTTTACGGTGCTGGACTGCAAGGGGTTAAAACATACACACACTCCTCACGTCTGATTGGTCCATGCCCCCCAACAGCACGGGAATAAAAGAGGCAGCCTGTGATGTCACCCTCCTCCACCCATTCACACTCCCTCCCTTCCTCCCTCTCCCCGTCTCTCGCTCTCCTTGTCTTCTGCTTCCTCTGTGACTGATGGCAGAGATGGGCAGTCATGTGATGTTTTAATACCCAGGGATTTTGTGCTGGGCATGCTCTGTTTCGCTCCCCCCTCCCTCCCTCCTTTCATCTGTCCCTCTTCGAGGAGCACTCGCTGTTATTGTGCAGCATCCATCCAGTCATCTCTCTTCCAGGAGGATCTATTGTTAGCCCACACTCAGGTCTTACCATGGCTCTGACTTATGGATGTATGATGTCCTAAGATATTGGCCTACCACACATACACACACACACACACACACACACACACAAACAAACACTGAGCAGTAACAGGAGGCAGCAGAGACGTGGCCAGCTTTGATACAGGTGCCTGGTAAGTGACACACGTTTTGTGTTTTCCTTGTGTGTGTGTGTGTGTGTGTGTGTGGTTGTGGTAATGTGGTCTGTGTGGTGGCGGTATAATTGTTTCTGTACTAAAACTAAAGGTTCCTATAATTTGTCTGTGTAAGAGACACTGTGCACCACCAAGAATGAAAGATGCAGTGTATTCTACCACAACAAGGAATGATTTGTTTGTGTGTGCGCGCGCGTGTGTGTGTGTTTCAGTGATGCATCCGTTCATGTTTTGGTTTTTCTTTGCTCACTTTTTCACAGCCTTCCCCCATCTGTTTTGAATTTACTGATGATGACTGATCTGTAATCATCTTCTATTGATCGTGGTTTAACACAGTGGAAATGTTGTGCGTCTGTATTCTGGTTTATTGTCTCCAAATTGTCTAAACTCATATTGCGAGCAAATGCAGTAATATGATAACACAATGAATAATTAAAATCTCCCAAAGCAGGAAATGAATACTAATAATCTCCAAAACATTGTTTTAATCTGGTAAAAACCTTTTATCCCCAGGTCTGTAGCAGACACGGCGTGTGTTTACCTCAAACAGTCTTTATTTATCTCATGTTTAATGTGATACCAGCTATCAGGCACACGTGGTTAAGGTAGACCGTTAATCTCTGTAATGGAGGCGAGGCAGAAAGACTTCAAACAGACCCACAGGAGACCGTGGTACAGAGGCGAAAGGAGGAAATGTTACCCAATACCCACCGTGATCCTTATATGATCGCAGACAGCCAATGTGGAGTAATGATACTAACTGCCACATGGCAAAGTGAAGCTAATCCATCTGATTCCACTGCAATCCTCCAGTAGAGCTGATCACAGCCTGAGAAGCTTCAGCCGTGCGTGCATGCGCGTGTGTGTGCGTGTTTGTGTCTGGTAGGGGTTACAATGGCTCACTGTTTGTGCCTGGAGTGTGATGAGAAATTCAAGATGATGTGTACAAATTAACAGCCAGCTGTGTCACTAATGTAGCGTTACCCAGGCTGGCTCCGTGCCTGTGTTTTTGTTGTGGTAACAATCTGCTTTTGTGATTTCCTCACAATTCTTGTGCAAATCCGACTTTAATTCACGAGAGTACAATCAGCCTCCCACAGAGTGGAGCGGATCTCCAGCTCTGTCTAATAAAACTTGTTATCTGTTCATGCACTATCTCTGGGTGAGGGGTGCTTGATGCTGCACTTTACGGGGTTACCACCACTGGGGGGCGGTGCCTTTTCTTCTCTGCTACTGTGTCACTCAGCGGACAGCGATGTGGTCTGGGTTATTGTCTTTATTTCAGGGATTCTGTTTCTATTTATAGCTATAAGTTATATTTTAGACCCATCTGAGCTCAGTCAAGTGGTTAAAATTTCACTGAGTGATTTTTTTCCCTTGTGTACTCAGTTTTGTTATGAATGGTGAGCGCAGGTTACTATGACAACTAGAGTCAAATTCAGCTCATTGATGCAGCTTGTGACTCTCCCAAACAGTCAGACATGTTACTATGTGTGGGCAGTTCCCACGTTGTTGTCTGTCGGGCTTATGTTCACTTTCCAACGTTGCTTGGCGTGGGATTGGTTTTGTGTGTTTATTTGTTGTGTGTTTGTGGTCAACGGCGCTGCAGCTCAGGTGGCACTCGGACACAGGTGTTGGACACATCTGCAGTTGATGAGCCAATCAGGCAAGAATCTATTTGGGTAAGAATCTGAGGAGGTGTTAAGCTGGAGGGTTTTTGCTGTTTTGTATTTTTGTGTCAGCGCAATTGATCAATTTCCTTTTAAGTTGTGTCTCAGTTACGAAATGAAAGTGTGCATCCAAGCCCCAAGGACATGTCTGATTGTGTCTCTGTGGCTCTCAAGTGGAAAGAACTTTGTTGCAAAAAGTCACTCACCTGTTTATTGGAGTCTTTTTACCTCAACACCAGGCCCGTTTTAAAATGATTGAGCTGGTTTTGACTCTCCATTCTTGAAAATAAAGGCAAGGAAAGAACATTTGAAGAGCTTCTGTTCTAAATTTCAATGAGCTAACTTAGTAAATGTACACAGAGACGCTCACACACACTAATTTGTTCCTTACTGGATGGCTGCCGTGTAGTGAGCATTAAAAGGTTAAGTTGCCATGTGTTTGCGCGCACACACACACACACACACACACACACACACTTTAAAACCATGGCAACAACCTTAAGCTTAGTGTCGCTACCTCAATGCAGCAAAAGGAAAGGAGGAAAAATGAAGGTGCGGAGGAGGGGATGTGGGAAGAACAAATGAAGGGG
>OMNV01010021.1:61527-72108 GCA_900303265.1 Brotula barbata | reverse complement strand
TTTGATCAATTTATGCTATTTTTGTAACATTGTCTTTGCTCTGAACAAGAAATGATGTCACTGCAGCTCTTCTTTCTGTCCTCTTCTCCCATTATCATCTCTCTTACTCCCCCACCACACCAACTTCAGGTTATCTTTGCTCTGTAAGTGGGTCATTATCCCATTTCTCTGTCTGATAATAGCGTCAGGAAACAGTGAGGGAAGAATGTGTGTGTTCCTGAACTAATCTAAGTTGAGTAGTAAGTTAGAGAGTCAGAAAGAAAAGGCTTGTGCACGTGTGTGTGTGTGTGTGTGTGTGTATGCACTACAGTGGAGAAACATGGCCCCACAGTGTTGTGTGTTTTCACAACAGATGGACGGACAGCAGGAGAGGAGTAAAGGTTACAGATGCATACAGAAAGAAAGTGACTGCCGCTGAAACAATATTCCCTCTGAGTTTAGACAGTTAGACAGTGCGACATCAAATTGACTCTTCGCTGATGTTGTCAAGGTCACCCCGCAGGTTGTCTCCGTCCCTCCCGCCTCCTGGCTCTACTGTATCACCGCACAGTGTCATATTGTCCACCCCAGTGCTGTGCAGTGCTGAGTAGGAGTCAGCGCTCATGTGATGTTGAAAGGGGGGGGGGTGAATAGCTGTCATTCATAGGAGGGGCAGCTGCCCTCTGCACTGACTTCAGACACTGATCCTCCCTGTCAGCTGCTGCTGGTCCTCCTCCACAGACAAACTGTTGTCCCCTCCATCAGAGAGGTCGGGACATTAAATATGTTTATTATAGCTGATAAAAGGAGAGCGTGGGTGACAAATGGAATGAGCCCCCGTGGTGCTGATGTGGCAGGCAGCACAGGTCCACAGAGCATCACCCTCTACTGTCATTTGCCTTGAATTCACTGTTTAAGATGGTTCCTGTTTTTTCATTTATATCTCACGTAATGAACGGATGAGTCACTTTTGATCTTTGGGTCTTTTTTCAACCTGGCCCAAAAGTCTCAAAATAGCTGATGAAGTGTAGAATGTGAAACGGGTGCACTGTATATGTAGCAGAGGGTAAGATCCTCAGTCTTCATAGTTTCTGCAGAGTTTGTGAGTTTTAGTGGAGTTTTGCTGCTACCTTCCCCTGTATATCACTGCCGATCTGCTGACAGCTTTAATCTTCTGCTGGCAGACTGTGGCTCTCTGCACTGCTGCACACCACAGACGCTGGATTTTTACAGGATCGTCAGCAGCAGCAGCAGAATGCAGCCCTGGCAGGATCAGCAGTAGATGTTGGAGTGGATGTGTACATGGCAGAGAAGGCGTGTCCGGGATGCAACGCTATTCTTTATCGTGCACGTGTCGCTGTTTCAGATTTTTAAGGGTTTTGCCTTGAAAGCATCCACCGGTGCAAAAGTGAATCCGATGCAGCTGTGGTTCTCAAACTGAACTACTCTCACCTCCTCTGGGTGGTGTCCCAAATGACTACTCGTGATAAATTTATGCAGAGAATCAAAACAATTGAATCTTTAGTCCATTCATGCATTCCTATATAACATCTATCTATCTATCTCTCTCTCTATTTCTCTCTCTATCTCTATCTCTCTATCTCTATCGAGGTGTAGAATGGGGGAGGATGGCGAAATCGAGCACATAGAGTTTTGTACTTACTAATCAACAAATCCCCAACGTGTCGAGCGCCTTAAAAGCGTTGTTTTGCCTCTGAACTCTCTGTATGATAATCGGTAGATAATCCTTTTAAGATGTTGCTCCTCTAATGCCTTTGTTTTGGTCGTCAGCATGGTGTTTATTGCTTAGCTGGACTGTTTTCTGGTAGATTTGTGTCCGTTTATCAGTCAACAGATAACACTGCACAGTAGTTTTATCACATAAGTGATCCATGTGTGTGTCTACAATGTGGCTTTTGGTAGCTGGAAGCCCAAACAATAAAGATTTGTTAAATCTGTTGGAAATAAAGGGGGGACATTTTCCTGCTGTAGCATGATTATGACTGTCATATTGTGCCTAAACATGCTGCTCAAATAATTTCAAAACTACTGTGTCAGTGTCTGATGGCAGCTATTTGCAGAAAAACCAGAGAAGCCACAACATTTTGGGCAACGCTGCCTGGAATCCTGCAGGGAGTCCGCGTTGAAAGATGGTTAGAAACATTCTTGGCATCTTTCTCTCGAGCCTTTTTGTTTCATCGGACGACTTGTTTCTCATTCTAAACAAATAGTCACAGAAAAATTGGAAATCACAGTCGTGTTTCATTATCATCGAGCTGCGTGAGAAAGCGCACGGATACGTTGTGCCGGTCGGGTGCAGACGTGCAGAGTTTATGTTGTTGGCGTGGCCTCCGTGTTCCTCCTCAGCTGGGGCTTCCACTAAACTCTTCAGCAGACATCAGTGTACGGTGAAGATCTCCAAAATACTGAAGTACAGATTTGGACTCATTCATTGTGTTCGTCTGTGCGGACATGCAACAAAATTCCCAAGTTTATTGTGGATCAGTGCCTATCTGCTCCCCACAACCCTCCCCGGCTGATTTGGCTGTTGTTCTAATTTCTTTAAGAAGGATGTCAGTCTGGCCTTTAATAGTCTGTTTATTATGTAGCACAGGAAACATATGGCCGCCGCATGATTGTCTGATTACACCGCTGACTTCTGTGTCAGGTCTCTGCTTGATACAGCAGATTCCACAGGTACATTTTATCATGTTGTTAAGCCAAAACAATAACAGTAAAAGTCATTAGGCACGTATTATTTTAAACATGTCTTTGGATGAGAATGACCGATAAAATCAGATGCTGTGGTTCTGTCGCCGTTTATTTTTCAGCCTGGCCTGTTGTGCTATTTTCTCTTCGCTTGTCTTTGGGAAACACACTTCCAAAACAGCTCTCTTTGTCAGACACGTTGTCTCCTGACCTCATGTCCTTTGTGAGTCCCTCATCACTTTAACCCGTTACAGATGTGGGAGCGACGAATAGGACGGAGTGTGCAGAGTAGACGGTTTGAGGAATGCGGCAAGGCTTTGTGATGCTGTTGGATTTGACAGTATAGTTAAATACTGACACCATAGACAAAACAAAGCACGTGGTACTGCTGAATGATTCGATCCGGAACACGACGTTGTCTCTGTTCCTCTGTTACATTATGTAGTTGTTTTTGCAGACTGTAACACAAACTGTAGTGTAGACAGTAACATACTCTGTAATACAGATTGTAATACACAGTAGGCTGTACTATGTATAAGGCATATTATAACATAGCCTAATAGCATATAGCATATACAGTATACAGACTACTATGTAGTGTGTGTGTGTGTATATATATATATATATATATATATATGTAAATGTTGTGAATAAGCTCTTCTCGTTGGTGTCAGTCCAGTGTGTGTTGACCGGTCTGTTTGTGCATCAGGAAGTGTATGTAATCTACAGTCTGAGTGCAGGTGAATATGCATGTGTGTGTCCTGTAAATTAGGGGTACAGGCCAGGGCACAGAGGCTAAAAGAAGAACATGACAGTGTTGTACTGCAGGGATTAAGAAGGTTCGACACACACATACACACACATGGTCCTAGTTGTGTTGACTTGGGGTCAAGCAGGAGGTCACCCCTCATAAATAGACACGACAGACATTCATACGTTCACATTATGTACAGGGGATAGGGTGTCCAAAGTGGACTTCTCAGCTCTTTAGAGCAGCTGTCTCCCCGGTTCTGCTCAACAGTCCCACCGGGATCAACTTTCGGCACAGTCGGGGTGTCAGTCACACAACGCCATGGTCAGCCCGTTATGAAATACATTTTGCGTAGTATTAGCAACGAGTGTGAGAGAGTTTACGCTCTCAGCGAAGTGACAGACTCACTAAACCCTCAAAGACAACCAAACCTCAACAACCCAGAAAATTTGACAGACTTCTGAAGATGAACAATGACAGACAGATTTAGTGCAGAATGCTGTGGGTGCTTTGAAACGTCCACTTTCCAAAGTTACCAGTTATGTTTATGATTAAAACATGGAAAAATCTGAGACGTCAAAGTTTGATTAGTCAAAGCTTTTTCCAGAAGAACGTATGAAGGTTTTCATAGCTCTTGGCTGACAAATCCAACATGGCCGACATTGCTGACAGTATTTGACACCTCATGTGGCTTTATAATGCCATGATAGCATTTGTTGACTGACTCTCGTGTCTCATCTTTCCCTCTAAGACGTTCTATTATTCTATTGTTCTATTATTCTGTGCTTCGTGGCTCAAACTGTCTATTTTCATCACTACAACACTTAACAGCAATCACGTAACCTAGTAACCATCCAAACCCACACAACAAGTTGATCGTTTAAGACTCCTGTTTACCCCTGGCACCAACCGTGCAGACTGAGATGAAATAATCCCAGCGGTGGATTAAGGGAAGCCTGTCTGACAGAATGTGGATTCCAGCTGGGCGCTCATGCGGGTTCAACACCTGAGGGACAGAGCAGGAGAGAGAGAACGGCGGAGAGAACGAGGTTCAGATGAGCTCTCTGGGCCGCTGCCAACCTGCCACATGGATTGTGGGAATCTTCAGATATAATCTCCGTCCTCTTCAGTGTGGCTGGGTGCTGCGGTTGTGGATGAGTTGCTTTTTATCCCGGCCTTCAGCAGTTTTTCATCACCGAGGGGAGAGCGGGTTCATGTCAGGATACGGGATTGAGTTTGGTAAAACCTCAGCGAGTCGAGTCGAGCCTCTGTAAAGGTCACAGACACAGAGGGGACCCGGTGTTACAGATTATGCTGCAGCCACAGCCCCCGTAAAAAAAGAAAAAACAAAACAGCCACACACAGATGAACCGCTGACAGGGCCACTGTCCCGGAGTGCACGGTTGCCACGGTAACACATGAAGTCACGTCACAATAAGGCTGACTGCACGACTTGAAGTCGCCCATTCTGCTGCTCTGCACCCTCGCTGGGAGAGAAAATTATGGGATGCCTGGTCCGGTTGTTCGTTTGGGTGACAGCCAATGTGTATACAAGACTTTTTCTCTGTAATTACCTTCTAGTGTGTGCGTGTGTGAGTGTATTTCGTCTCACTATGTGCTAAAGTAACCTCAGTTTGATAGTTACAGTACAGTAAGATCGGACCGTTGTCATTTTGCTTGATGGATGGATTGGCGTGCACGGTGACGGCTGGAAGGACTCGGTGGTCTCACACTTCTTACACGGGTCGACTTTTAATGTGAGGTTATGATAACGACTGATTAGCCCTGAGGCTTATTCACTGACAGGACGGGGAAAACAAAGACACAAGGTCACAGGTCAGAGCTGATATCATGACGAGAGAACGGCACACACACACACACACACACACACACACACACACACACACAAGCTAAAACAAACATGGCCGAGAAGTCCTACTTGTAGACAGACACATATGTACGCCCATACTCAAAGGTTAGCTCCCAGACACACACACTATTAACAAATATTTTCCCTAGATTAATATTTGGGCACATTTATACCTTAATGTACTTTGCTGTGATAATGTTTTACACATCAAATCCAGTTTGCAGATATCGGAGGGATCTGCTCTGTTATAGACGCCACTGTGCAAACCCAGGCGAAACGACCTCAAGGTCCAGAGGAGGCTTTTATTTTTACATTTTCAGTAGCGCTAACATTTCCTCTCAAAATCACCCACATGAATTAGCAGTGTGTCTGCTACTCCCTGCAGAGACGAGGCGTTCGTGATTTTACCCTGACTGAGTCATTTGTGTCTCATTGCAGTGTCAGATTTCGCTGAACTTTTACTTGCTGTACTTATATTCTTTAATTTCATAGCAGCAATATAAGAGAAGGCATCATTTCAGTTTAAATGTATATAATTTAAACATTTTTGTTGTTACCGATCGACCATCTTTGAAGGGGATGCTTGTTTTGATCAGTGTGATCACTGTAAAGGGGGGCTCAGATTACCCATCAGGTTGGGTCTTAAAGCCTGGGCTCTCTTTGTGTAAGGAGGAACACTGCAGGAAACCAAATGTGGACGAGAGCCCTCAGATCAAAGTATGATTTCATACCTCCAAGACTCACGAACGCCAGATCCGTAGAACCTCAGGCCAGGCTAAAGAGCTGACATGATATACACACCACCCAGGGCCTCCTCAGTGAAGTCACGCCTCATTTCTGGCTGGATTAGCAGAATATCTGGACTCTGACGTTTTCCTCTCTCTTAACTGCATTCTCTGGAATCAGTTTTTTTTTTGTGTGATGTTTTTTGACATAAGAATACTGCATGTAGTGCAGTTTGCTTGCCCTGAGGTTATTTTTGCAACACTCCATGACAGTAGGGGGCAGAGATCGACAGGATCAAATGAATTGATGAAAACAATTGATTAAAGGAGATTGCGTATTCGTCCTCTGAGTCATTGTGAGAAGGAATTCTCCTTGATCTTTGCACAAGGAACATATGCATCACCTCCAAGTCCTGAAACATTGACCCGGGCCTTCATCGTCACGTCTGCGAGGGCTTTAGCGTCAAATTGTTTTGATGATAAATATCTTATCACGGGATGAGAAAGTGGAGTAAACAACAGAACAAATGCTGTTTTGTTCCTTCAAACGATCTTTCTCCCTTTGATTAGATCTCTGTTCCAAACCGAACCTCAGTGTCACGTTTATTTCAACACATCGTTGATGGTCGTTATATTTCTGGTCTGGTTTGTGATTACATTGTTTATTTTTCATGATTGTGAGTGATGTTTAGCTGCGGTGTATTTATGAGCCGTTTGTAACCAACCTGGTGTAACAGACCATCTCCATGGTGTGTGTGTGTGTTTAGGTGAAGAGGTGGTGGCGTCCCGGTTCTGTCAGCCTTTGTGTCAATGTGGTTCCCTACAAACCCTCTTTGTGCCAGCCTCAGATCACATGTCACAATATTTGAACAGCTGCGGACGATAGTTGTGTGTTTGCTCTTTTCTATCAGCGCAGAGGGCAGGGATCGGCTTTGATAAGATGGCGTCGAGTATTTGGGAATCGAGAAAGTTGAGTGGTGGGAGAGCTGAAAGAGAGAGAGCGAGGGGGGCGGGGCGAGTAGACATTGTTACCCTTTCATCATCCAGTATTTACAGTACACTGCACTACATTCCTACACACAACAGAGCTGCTATTGACTGAGGCTGCTTAGTATGTGGTCTCATAGAAATCACCAAAAAATAATGATAAAAAAACCTCCAAAACATTTCAGATGAGAGAATAGAGGCAAACCTCAACACAGCAGAGTCCTGATCAGTAAAAACCCGACCTCATGTCTCATGTCTAATCGGAGAAGGATCCATTTGTGGCAGCACATCAGTGATTGATTGCGTTAGAATCCCTCTTACACTGATGAACAGCTACGCATGTTGTCTTGTTGCAGCAGTGATAACACTAATCTGTCACCATTACAGTGTCACATCTGGACTTTTCATTCATTCGTTCCTTAAAGCGTGACGTCATCAGATATATGCATACGCTGATATCATATACAGTAATGTAGGCTGGAGTCTGTTCTGGTGGCTTCTGGCTGCACAGAGAGACATTTAATTGTTGTTCTTTATACAACACAGCCCTCTGCCTACCTACATCTTGCTCGTGTGTCTCTTTTTGTTATTTACTGTCAGAATCGTGTCTCACGGCCTCGGCCTCACAGCAGGATTTGAGAGAGAACGTCAACACTACGGCAAGTAAAACCAAATCCCAGCATTCATCACAGCTCCGTCCGTGGCTTGCATCGGTACCCGAGGACTGATGAAGATTAAACACCGTGACGTGTTTATGTTTCCGTGTTTATGTGTGTGCGCATGCATGGGCTTCACTGACACTCATTGTGGAAAGAAAGAGGCGGGTTTGGTTTCTGTCCCCGGGGCCGTGTTTGTGCTACTCAACACCGCTGTCAAGTTCACACATCCACTGAAACCATGACCTGGGCCTTCTGTGGAATCACTGAGTCAACATTAGCTGATACGTGTGTGTAAGTCCATCAAGTTACAAACGGAGCAAATCCTTCTGCAGCATTCTCAGCGTGGATCTGTATGTATGTGTGTGTGTGTGTGTGTGCCGTGATGCGGACCGAGCGATGAGGTCATTGTGTGAACTGTTGCACGGCTCTGGGTCGTCCGTGGTTGTGATGAAAAGGTTCCATGTTTACTGACTGCTAATTACAGATAACACTCGCTGGAAGGGAACGCTTTGGATCGGGCTCATGAGAATTTAACGTTTCCATAATCTGGAGAGACGGGAGAGGAATAAAACCAGTTTAATCTGTTAATGGGCCACAAAAAGTCAAAGAATTCACATTTTGATATCAATGATTGAATTTTTACTGAGAAGAATTCCAATTTCTCAAATCAATAAGAGCATTTTTACTATTACAAGAGATTCACAACTTCATTTTAGAGATAAAAAATTACACAAATCCTGATTGATATCAATTACGTGAATTCTATGTAAATCATATCGCTAATTGTGAACATTGAATTATTGATATAAAAACTAGTAAATACTGAAGTAAAGAGTTCAGTGATTTTGGTTCTCGCTAGTAGAACTTGAATTTGAGATCTCTGTAATCTAATTGATACCAGTCAAAAAATCTGATTATGTCCATTAAGAGATGAAACCGATTCGCCTCAGAGGAATGAACGAGCATGCAGGAGAGAGAGAGAGAGAGAGAGAGAGAGAGACAGAGAATAAGTGGAGGGCACCTTGGCAGGGCGCAGCAGGGCACATTTCACATTCTGGTCTCAACCACACACACACACACACACACACACACACACGATGAGAGGACACCTCCCCTGCATCAACTCTGCCAGGCCTGGCTGCTAAAATGACGTACTTAGAATACTTGGGAGAGCAATGTGCACAACGCGTTGGACTCATGAATCACACGTCCCCTAAAGCGAAGCATGTGAGTCTGAAGTTCTTACACAACCAGACCCCTGACAAATCCATTAACCGATGACATTTTCTAATGAGGTTAACATGCAGCTTATGTTTTTTAGCGACTGGCCGGGGTCCCTGCTACGCAGCGCCGTGATTTTTACCCGAGCGTGGACGAAATGCAGGGCCCGGGGAGCTGAAGTGAACCATCAAGTAAACATTCATGCTTGGTCGCAGTCTGGCGTGGTGTGTGTGCGAGTGTGTGAGTGTGTGTGTGATGCTGCTAACACCGTGGATTTATATGCGCTTACCCATCGCCGTGTCACGAGCCTGTCGTGTTTTCACTCTGCCAGCGTATTGACTTCATCACTGTGGGCTTGATTGTTGATCCTAGGACATTTGAATGTTGTTTTAATGGGATCGCTGCTTGTTGGACCAGCTGAGTTTGGCTGGGCCTTCACTTCTTCCTCGTGTGTGTGTGTGTGTGTGTGTGTGTGTGTAAAGCCATCAGATGCTACGTGTACGGGGCTGAGGGTTCTGTATCATCAGACAACGAGACTGTGTGTGTATATATGCACGTACATGCTTATGGAGAGGGCTGAGCTGGCACTTGAAGAAGTGTTTTTTGTCATGTTTAATGTTTCCATACGTTTGTTTGTCGTGTGTATATACAGCACTGAACCCGCACGCCTTTATACAGTGTATCTCCCATGTATTTGTACTTCAAGTATTTGTATTTCTTGTGTTATTTCTTTGCTGTTCTCCCACTCACAAAATGAGACAACCTTGGAATTGTCTCGGCCGACAGGGCACTTGAACAGGAAGCCGATCTGGTTGCCATGGGAACGTGGCGTGTTTAAAGCCCCGTTTGTACCAGTCATGCAAGGTGAAGTGACACAAAGCGGATTGTTATGTTTTTCCTCTGAACTCAAGGACATAAAATGAGATTATACATCATAAAGTCAAACCCTTCCTCGGCTAGATTGATTTTTAATTGATTTATTATAATAGCAAACAGAGTGGACTTTAGTGTGTTATACACTGACTCATCCTTTAATATTCCATAATGACGCTGCTGCATAGATACACAGAGACAACCCACTGTTAATCCCACTAAAATTATTCAGGGCTTTCCTGGTTTTACTGTGTTTAACAAGAGAGAGACATACGCCTACACACACACACACACACACACACATACACACAGTCTGAGAGATGCTCTTTATTAATTTAGTGGTTTTCCATCATGTCTGTCCACCAGCTGAGGTACACAGACCGTTAGAGTCGTTAGCCTCAACCCCTAAATGACCCGTGGCACTAAGCAGCCATACTCAGGCGAGGAGCAGCTCTGTTACCTAGGGTCACTGATGGGGTCATGGATGGGGTCAGGGCCGTACCTTTTGACCCTTTTAACTTCTAGGAAGCGTTCTATTTTATACCCAGCATGCTTTTCTTTCATGGACTCACTAAACGGCCAGCCGTGTGAGAAGCGGATCCACCCTGACCGCTGCTTCTGTTTCAGTCCTCACAGGGCCTCGGTCTGAGGTCTCCTAAACACTTCCAGTTAAATTTAGCCGGCCTCAGACCGACCACAGACACTGCAAGACCTCAAGAAGTCCCGGCTCAGCTCATCTCTTTCCACTGCGTCTGCCTCTTTTGGGTCAAAGTGTTTTCATTTAGCAGCTTTTGTTCATTGTCTTTG